>PVJD01004980.1:0-124478 GCA_004026545.1 Mormoops blainvillei
TTTCTGAATCTGATATTGTGGTGGGCAGAGAGACAGACACGAGCAGAGCAGGGACGATGGGCCAGGTAAAGATTACCACGAGGGTGGAGAGCCCCAGGTGCCTAGCAGTGAACCAGACTGGGAAAACAAGGACCTCGCCCCCAGTTTAGACCCCCTGACCTTTCATATAGCTGGTCATGTGGCTTGGCCCCTCCCCTGACCTTTCCCCCCCTGACATGTTGCTAGCCAGGTGGTTTAGAGGTCCTAGAGAACAAGGAAGACAAAGAATAGCCCTGAAGCGTCAAACCTGTGGGCCAATGAGGTCCTGACCTGCATCTAATACATCTAGGCCTCAGTTGTGCCTCAGCTACAGGCCCAGAAAAGCAAGCAGCCAAACCAGAGAGGCCAAGCCACGGCTGACTGCAGGGCCAACCGCACTGACTAAAGACCTCCCTGATGCTGAGAGGACACACCTGGAAAGCTGATGAATATTCTACTGAGATTCTCCCCTGGGACTTCCCCTAAAATCTCCACCTTTAAAAGCCTTTAGGATGGAGGACCCTGTGTTCTCTCTCTCTCTCTCTCTCTCTCTCTCTCTCTCTCTCTCTCTCAGAAGCACACACACACCTTTCCTGTCCCCCGCCTCTTTCCCCCAGGTGTGTTACTTTCACCCTTCTCTCTCCTAAGCTCCAAGGGCCCCGTCTTTTGTCTCCGTAACGTGTTTCCTGAACCCATTTCATCTGTAGCTTACTTCTTCTACTTCTGTGACTTTCTGAGTAAACTTATGCTTACAGTTTGAGTCTTAGCTCTGAATTCTTTCTTAGCCAGAACTTAAGTACTGAGGTTGCTACACTGAGGTCTGGTCTGACTCCGCTGATCTAACACTGGTGCTGTTTTTGCCACCGCCACCTACATTATTTAAAAATACAAATAAATCAAAAACTGTATTCATTACACACTCTAAATCTTAATGGTAGTTTTTTTTATACTGATATAATTTTCATAATAAAGAAACACTTCCTATGAAATATATGAATAATCATTTAGTAATCACTTTATGTCTATGAAGTCCTGCTTGGCGACTTTTTAGTGGTAAATGAGTATTCATTATCGCATAGTGATTCATGTCATAATGAAAGAACTTAGAGATCTAAATTGGAAACTTAATGCTTTCCTAGAACAATAAATAGTTCATGATATGAACTGCAATATGAAATGCCAGTTTTAGCCAGCGCCCTAGTACCAATAAGGAATTTTGTTTTAAATTTTACGATACTCCCTAATCAATATATTAGTTGGCAAAGTATATTAAAAGTGTACTCTGTAAAAATCAATTAAAACAATTTCAGCCTGAAAATTGGTCTGCATTATGAACAGCAATTGATCAAAGGTCAAAGAAACTTTCTTTTATAAGCAATTATACTTATTATACCTGAATATTATATTTCCACCATGGCAAATATAAGTCATTACTTCCACGCTGTCTGCTTTCCAGTTATTAGGTCTAATGCAGTTTTTCAATCATCAGGTCAATGTAGTTTTCCCCAGGGGCAAACTGACTCTTTGGGGGAGCTTTCCAGTGGCCCTGGGATACTAGCTTACTGGGAGGAGAGCTCTTCGGTGAAGCAAGTTGCATTTGCTGACAAACTAGTCTGGCACATTGAGGTATAGGCTCGGAGGAGGCTCATAAAAGCTACTGGAAAGCACTGGGGACTGAGATGAAGGGTTCATGCAACTGGGAAATCTGGAACCTGTCTTGGGAGCAGCTAGGAGAGGTTTAAGGCAGGGATTTCCCCGACAGCAGCCAGAAGCCTTCGGTCCGCTCTGCCTCACGCGGGCTCCCCGTGCCTCGCACGCCCTCACCTCAATCCCGTTCCAGGTCTCTTGTGGTTACAGCCTTTCCCTGGTGACACGCTTCCTCCCAGTGTGGCCAGTGTTCTTGGGCAGCCGCCTGGATGGGGGAGCTCGGGCTGGGGAACGAGACCATTCAGGAGGTGACACTATTATTGGAAAAATAGTGTGACATACCTACACTCAGACATTTCACAATGGCCATGAGGGAGCCATGAAGAGACCACACCCTAACATCCTACTACAACAGAAGAGGGGGGCTGGGCTGTAGTCTCAGGGCCCTAAACTAGAAACAACCCAGATACCCATCCTGAATGGAACAGATGTGGAAACTGAGGTTTATTTCTACACAACGGAACACCATATACTAATGGAAACGAATAAAGTTCGAGTAGAGGAAAATTTAGTTTAAGATAGCACCACAAGATTATTTGATAAATGGCACCGAGAAAACTGTTTAAAAGATTATAATCTACATGTCTAATGAAATTCCATGCTATGCACTTTCAACGTGTAAGATAATGCTAATAAATTTTGTATGTACATACGCTCTCTGGGTAGATTGCAAACTCTTTGGGGACAGGCAATGAATATTATACTTATCTGATTTCCTTCTCCACTGGAATATATTTGCGCGAATGAATACATGAATAAGAATGAACAAAAAATGAATTAATGAATGTAAAAAAGAGGGGTTCTGTTTCCCCCGCATCACTGTCGTTTTTATTGCCTTACCCTAGTTGGGGTTTCCTCAGTTTGGACAACACCGTGTAGGTGCGGCGAGAGCCACGCTGCGATGGGACCCCACTGTCTAAAGCTGAGCTGTTGGCTGGAATCCAGAGAGGGACTAAGCTCCTGGAAAGTTCTACTAAATCTAACGCCCCACGTAGTGTTAAAGTATAAACAGAATGCTGTCGAAACGTGAATTACGTGACCACTGAAGGGAGAAAGCGAAGGTACTGAGGAGTGGTGTTAAGTCAAAGACTTCGTTTCTCTTTCTGCGTGTCTCGCTTAGGTGGCAATAGGCAGATGGCTTCATCTCCCTGAGGCTTTCTTTCCTCACCTGTCAAATGTGGGCAATGACGCTGTAACAACAGAGTTCCATTGTAAGATGGAAACGTATAGACCAAGGTCACCCGAGGCCCCAAGGTATGTACCATACACCTGCATAAGCAGGTAGGCCATACTTGGAAAGGACCACTTCTGGGTGCTGTGAAACCTCTGGTACCCCAGTCACCTTTTGGGTACCAGGTTTAGAGGAGGTTTCCACAGCAGATGTGGCCTGGTTCACAGATGGATGGATTGGAGCCTGATGGGGTTGACTGGGCTCTAGCTGCCCCACACCCTCAAGATGGACACATCATCCCCCACCAGGGATGAGACTGAGAGGCCCAGGGGGCACAGCTGGTGCCTGTGTGGTTAGCCATGTAAGCGATCCTCAAATCCTCTCCATGCCACAGCCTCATGGGCTCTCGGGCTGTGGCCTGTGACCTGGCCACATGGTCACGGAAATGACAAAAAGCAGACTATCAAAGGCATGCCAGTATAGGGACAAGATCTGTGACAAAAACCGGCCCCGGGGGAAGACAAATGTTTGTCACCCAGATAGGTGAACATAAATAAGGTTCCCTACCAAACTGAGTACAACTAGAACAAGCAAGCCTGTGTCCCCACTATAGGCCATTGGCTCTACCGGTGGATCAGACATGGGACTGCAGCCCTTAAGCAGGACTGAGCCCACCTCCACCTCGATGAAGCTGAGGCCAAGGACGCAGCGGTCACCTGTGACTCCTGCCAAAAGACACACAACATTTCTCATTAGGTATCCTAGTACTGATGAACTCAATTTTCTTAGGAAATGTGTATCCAGGCATGAACTTGGGTCACTTGCGTGCATCTCCACTTTTTGTTTTTGTTTTTGTTTTTTGTTTTACTCTAATTGTTAAATGTGAAACGCTGGGTATAATTTTGAGGGCCTTTTAACACATAAGTAGAAGAAAGGTTAAATTTTCTTCCTTTTGAACCATGAAGAGACAAGAGAAGGATTAAGATTCAGGACAGTTGGTTGGGAGAGAGGGAGGAGGGATGGAGGGCAGGCGGACAAGCAGGTTAGAGACCAGGGCACTCTCCGGATTCTGCAGTTCACCCAGCACATCCTCAGACGTGATACTTCACCTCCACCCCCATCCCCAACCTCAGCTTCCTCGACGTCAGGCTCCCTTCCAGCTTAAACATCCCATGATTGAGAACAAGGCAACTCACGGCAATTTTTGCTGCCTTAAACCTTATTCGAAATGCATTTTAGTTGTTTTTCTCGTTATTATTTTAAAATTCGTACCATGGGTGCTGCTTGTATGTTCTGTGAGTGTGGTCCCGGTTCCTGTGTTGCGGGGAAACTGGCACTGGCCACACGCAGCCCAAGAAAAGCTCAAGGAACGGGAGCAATAAGGCTATTAATTTGAAGATAGTGGGATGTCAGGTGAGGTCACTGAGGGGACGTGACAGCAGGTTGACCTGAGAGCTGGGTCTGGGCAATCGAAGGTTCCTCACCCACCCCTGCTGTCTGTGAACAGGCACGGGGTCCCCTTCCCCATTCCACTTCTCTTTTTAACTAAATGCCCACTGGTGTGCTTTGATCAAATGGAGATATGTGGGGAAAAAACCTGACACGAAGAAAAGTAGGCCCGATAACACATTTTTCCCATTAGTGGTATCTCATTTAGCTTTTTATGGGGTCAACCAAAAAGCCCGTTACATTTTTTTCATAAAATAAAAGACACATTTTTCATTTTCACCAATGACTTTATTGATTTGGATAGTTTCAGGATGTCAGCTGTCTCCCACTATTGGTTTCTAGTGGGCAGAGGCTGGGGTGCTGCTAAACACCTTCCAATGCATAAGCCAGTGCCACGGCAGGGAATTATTTGGCCAAAATGTCAAAAGTACCAAGAAACTTCACAAACCACTTTTGACATGTTCAGCCAGTCACAGAACCTTCTCCAAACAGGGCACAAATCTTTTTTTCTGTGTTTCAATTGTGTTTTAACTCTTCTTGAAAAGATAAAGCATAATATGCCAAAAATGTTGCATATCTTGCTCCATCTTCAACATTAAAATGGCTGCACAAAAGTTCACCGATTTTGATGTTTTTTTTTAATGCCCACTGATATGACAGCTGTCACAGTACAATCTAACAAAATTGTTTCAAACGAAGATAAAGACCACTAAGGGCTATCAGAACCACGTTATGGAAGAAACTAAATGAACTTTTTGGCCAACCCAGTACCTTGTATTCCAATGAGCTATGTTGACTTCTAAAAACTAAAGAGCCACCTATTTTACCAGCAAACGGGTTTATTCAGACAGAGCAGAGGAATTGCAGTTCAGAACAAGAAAACTATGGTCAGCAATAGGCAAGTTGGAAGAAGAGAGGAAAGCGGTTTGCTTTTAGAGGGCGGAAAAGGAGGGGCTCTTTCAAAGGGATCAGGGTAGTAATGGCTTCCCATTGGCTGAGTGTGGCAGTTTCTCATTGGTTGGGAGGGGGGTCTGGTTCCAAATATGGTATGTTCCAGAAGTGTCATGGTGCTTGTACCCCTTGGTCCCCCTTCTAGTTGTCCTGTCAATTCTCGTTTTACGGTGGCATTATGAGCTTTGGGGTTGTTCTCTGGTCGGCTTTTCATCCATCTTGGTTTGTCTGGATCTAACTGGTTTTTGTTATCTATCGCCCTGACTATAGTGATTTAATCCATTTGCTCTTCGGCATCTTCAGGTGGGGAGGATAAGGTCTTGTGATTTCTTAGCAGCTGTTTTGTTTAGGTCAATTTTGTTATTTAATTACATTATTTTGTCTAAAAAATTATTATAAAGAGGCATTAAAATGTGAATTGATGGTGTTAAGCCTAAATTTTCTTTAATGTCAGTTTTTGTTAGATGTTTCAAGAAAGATCTCAGTTTTTATATTTTTTGATATTTGAATAGGAAGAATACTCAGTTTATATTATTTTGTTAACAGTCCCTAAGAGATACCTGACTGTCTGTCAGTCACATCCAAAGTCTTTTACCTGAGATTCCTGCAAAGCAACAAATCTAAGGAGAAATAATTAACTTGCAAGTGTTAATTACAAATCCAGACTGTGACTGCATGAGTACTGGGTCAAGTTCAGGGCACCTGATTTGCTGATTTCTAGAATCTGAATCCATGAAAATTTTGGCATCAAAGAGTCGCGGTATCACCACACAAAGTGAGTGGTTCTGTCCAAAAGTGCAATCCATTTTCATGAGTAATCTTACATGGAATTTTTGAAGTTAAAATTTACGTGTTTATTAAGTAATTATGATAGGTCGAGAAAAATGGCACTCTATCATCTGTATTCAGCTTAAACTCTGGGCTAAAATTTTTGCTCAAAGCATGTGAAACACAAATTATTCTGAAGCAAGATGAAAAAGGAGGGTTTTCTTTTGGTGCGATTAGGCTTTATTAATGACTCCCTCCTTCTATCTTTAGAATGAGAAGGTGGGTGTCATTGTCCAAGTGCAGACAGAGCAACAATAACAGTCCGTGCACAAAGGGGGCGGAGGCTTCGCCTTAGCCCTTTGAGGGTCACAAGAGCTTTTGTAAGTATGCTGATCAGACCTTCTTGAACCTTGCGATGTCTCTGAGGAATAAATATTCTGTCACTCTGAAAGCATTCTCGAGGTGGGCCGAGCATGACCTAATCATGACACAATGGATTCTTTTTATGAACATCAGGAGAAAACATCCATGCTAAAATGAATGCCTTGCACTCTGTACTGCCATTTAAATGTGAAAGCCTGAGAAATTCACTATCTAGCATGTAACTCAAATAGCATGAAACACATGCTGGTAACTGCCAAAGGTTTTCTTTCCGTTCATCTTTAGGGAAGCTCCAAGGGACTTTGGGATTTTTCTCTGTGTATTTAACAATAATTAAGATAGATTTTGTGGACGCTATACTTTACCATTTCCTCCTTCTCTGTTTCCTGTTCCATTTCCTTTTTCCTCCTCCTTCTCTTTCTGTCCTCTTCCTTCTTCTCAGGAGCTTTTATTTTAACGATGTTGTTGCATTCGGTGTGACCTAAGATTGTCCCTGCTGTGGAGTTGGACTTGGGTCACAAGTGGAACTTTCTAGCCATGCAATGATTATAGAACATTACACTGCAATATAGAAGGCTTGGGTTGGTCCTGGTTTTTTAGGTATCTGTATCGGAGATTGAACTCAGGTTTTCTGATTTCACATCCTATGGTCTCTCAGTCACACCTTTATTTCTTCTGTTTTTATGCTGTGATCTTTGTATGGTTTGTATATTAAATCCAATAGGTAACTACCAAGTATTGGGGTTTCCACCTACAGTAACTAGGCTAGCCCAATAGAGTGTACAGTTTTCCTGGGATAGATGGGATTGGGTCAGTACCTATTCAGAAGAGGTGTTTTCTGAAGCAGTTTCATTACTGAGAAAAGCCCAGTTTGGCTTCAGAGAAGCTGGGTTAACGGGAAATGTGTTACCAGACTGCTTCCGCACCGGAGGCTGGCTGTGCCCTCGTGCGTTCCCCCTTTCCCGTGTCAGGTGACCTCCAGGTTCTTGACTTGCCCAGGAAAAAATTTAAGGCCGGGCCAGAGTGAGAACAAAGCAAGTTTTACTCAGGCAGAGAAAAAGAAAGAGGTCAGGACACAGGCACCTCTGTGAAAGAAGCAAAAAGTGGACTTTGGCCAACTCAAGAGTAAGTAGTGCACTTGGTCAATTGGTTCTTGGGATTTTATGTGTTTCCAAGGCGGGGGTTGTCTCCAAGCTTCATGGCGCCAAATTCTGACTCTGCTCTTTGGTTGGGAGGGGAGTCTGGTTCCAAATATGGTACATTCCAGAAGTGTCATGGTGCTTGTACCCTTTGGTCCCCCTTCTAGTTGTCCTGTCAATTCTCGTTATATGATGGCATTATGAGCTTTGGGGCTGTTTTCTGGTCGGTTTTTCACCCATCTTGGGTTAGTCTGGATCTAACTGGTTTTTGTTATCTATTGCCCTGACTATAGTGATTTAATCCATTTGCTCTTTGGCATCTTCAGGTGGGGAGGATAAGGTCTTGTGATTTCTTAGCAGCTGTTAATTGCTCAGCCGATCTGTTCGTTCAACCAAGTGTCTCAGTTTCCTCATTTGACTTGCGAGAGAATTTTCCTCATTTCTTACTATCCTGTCTCATAGTCTAAAGGGAAAGAGGCGGAAAACACATCAGAATAAACAGTATGATTAGCTGGGAAGGTGTTGTGACTTGAATTGCCTCCCCCTAAACAATTAAGTTCAAGCCCTAACTCTGGTACCTCTAAAATGTGATCTTCTGTGAAAATAAGATTACATCTTTGCAGATGTAATCAAGATAAAAGATAAAAAACACTGGGTTAGGGCGGGCCCAATCCAACGACTAGTGTTCAAATAGAGTGAAATTTAGACACAGTGCGATACGCAGAGCGGATACCACGTGATGAGGAAAGCAGAGGTTAGCCTGATGCATCTATAAGCCGAAAAGGCCAAGGGTTGCCAGCAATTATTACAAACTAGGAAGATGAAGGAAAACTTCTCATCCAGAGCCTTGCTAATGCTCTGATTTAGGCCCTCTAGCCTCCTTGTTGTCTGTGAGACAATAAAATGCTATTGTTTTAAACTATCCAGTTTGCAGTATTTGTTACAGCCACTCGAGTAAAGTAATGTGAAGTTTAGAAGCAGGATGGTAAAGGTCCGTGGAAGAATTGAATGAAGTGGTTCAGAGTGATGGAAGAATGAAGCTTTGTGCCGTGCTTATATTGGGATTTCTCAGATACCTTTCTTTCTTTTTTGTCTAGTTTTATTGACATATAATTTACATATAGCACTATAAGTTTAAAACGTACAACCTGATGATTAGACATATGTATATAGTGCAAAATGATTATCCCAATAAGGTTAGCGAACATCCATCACTTCACATGGTCACCATTTGGGGGGTGTGTGTGTAAAACTTTTAAGATTTACTCTCTTAGCCACTTTCAAGTATGCAATACAATATCATTAACTACGGGCACCATGCTGGATGTTAGATTGCTAGACTTTATTCATCTACAGCTGGAATTTTCTACTGTTTGACCACCCTTACCTATTTCCCCAGCCCTCTCACCTACTCCAGGTACACTTCTTTATTGACTTGCATTTTGCGACCATACAGGAAGATGACACTTAGATCAGGGATCTGAGATTTTCTGATAGCATGAAGTCTTTCTTCCCAACAACCATCAGTAAATGTAGAAAGAGGACTTTTATCTACAAAAACAATATGAAAACATTAATTTTTATCACTTAAATAGTTTTAAAGTATTTAATAAAAAATAATCATCTTCTGCCTTATTCTGCTCTACTCATAATCTCTACTCTGCAGAGGAACCCAGTCTCGATTCCCCTGCTGTTGTTTAATGGTACTTCCACACCATAAAATAACACACAGTAACGGTATTTTTCTGACGTAGGAGTTTTAGGTATCATTTTTTGACCTCCAACTGTGGAAAAGGAGGTATTATTCCTAGGAACGCTTCTACCTTTTTTACTCCACATGTCTTCTCTCTCTATCCCCAGTAATATTATTTAGTTTCCAAGTTCTTTGTGAGAAGTATAGATCTCTCAGTACATTCCTACACACAAAAATCAATAAGAATAAAATGAGTCAGTAGGAATAAAAACAAAGGACACGAAAAGTTGCTTCACAGAAAAGAAATATAAATGTGAAAATATTTATGAAAAGATCTTAAATCTTATTTATAGTTAGATAAATGCAAATGAAACCCGAATATACATTTTACTTCTCAAGCAAAAATCTCAAAGTTTGCCAATACATTCTGTTAGCAAAGCTGTCATTGTCATTGTGATTGCAAAATGTTAGAATCTCTGTGTCAGGCAATTTGGTAATACCTATCAAAATTGCAAATGGTTGTATGCTCTGACCTGAAACTCCTACTTATGAGAACCTATCCTAGAGATATACGTACGTAACATGAGGAATATTAAAAAAAATTACATATCACATTAAGGAACATTAAAAGGACATGCAAAAAACTAATAAAAATAGTTTCGTACATGGGCGGAGGTGGCCAGGGAGGATGGAGACAGGAGTGAGAATAGGCGCTCTCCTTGCTGCTTCTTCAGGTTTGTGAATCATGCTACTTGGCTGTCCTCATAGGCTGCACAGTGACGTTTTGGGCAATGAAGAACCACATGTATGATGGTAGTACACCCTATTGCCTAGCGTGTGCAGTAGGCTGTACCATCGAGGTTTGTATAAGCACAGTCAGTGATGTTCACACAATGACAAAATAACCTAACGGTGCATTTCTCAGGATGCATCCCTGTCATTGAGCAGCACAACTGTATTATCTTCAGTGAAGTTTCTGGATGAGCAGAGGCAAACGTGTATCAGAAGGGGCTCAGAACAGGCCTCTCCAGGACATGACACTTTGACATGAGCATTATTTTGCGCTAAAGGCAATCAAGAGCCTGTGGGCTCAAAACTTTTACCTCTCCCCAAAATAACTTAAATTGAGGGTTTTGTCCATACTTAGTGTTATGCCCAGAAATGAGTTTCTATGACCTATCTGTATGACAGGGCACACATCTAATTGCTGAACATCTACTCTTCTTCTCATCCTGTGAATCACCCTCCTTCTCTCTGAAGCCCCAAGCCCCTATCTCATTCCTTGGATAAAGATGGCATATGTACTTTATTTTACCTTTCTGTCTTTGAACATCTCATGTATGTGTGGTTCCCATACATATGAAATTAAATTTGTTTTTCTGCAGTTAACCTGTCTCAAGTCTATCTGATGATTAGACCAGACAAAAGAACCTTTGTAGGGAAAAGAAAAATTCTTCTTCTCCAACACATTCAATTCACATACTCAACTGGAAACATTTTTGTGCTACCTGGTGTCAAAGAAAAATTTATTCATGATACCTGTGTTAAAAGATAAACTAAGGCTAATTACTTTATTTTATTTTATTTTCCACACCTGAGGGCATGCTTACTGATTTTAGAGAGAGGGGAAATGAGGGAGAGGAGGGAGATGCAAGACATTGATGCAAAAGAGAAGCATTGATTGCACTCTTTCCTATGCACTCTGACTAGGGCCCGAACCTGTAACCTAGGCAGGTACCCTGACCAGGAATCAAACCTGTGAACTTTTGGTTTACAGGATGATGCTCCAACCAACTGAGCCATGGTGGCCAGGGCAGGCTAATTAAGCTTGTAAGAGTTGATTTGAACAAAAATCAGTTAGACTAAGGCAACATCAGAACTGAAGCTGTTGGGAGTTCCACTGTCAGAACCTAGGAGAAAGACTTTTATAGCGAAGATGTGGAAGCAAAGAATGAAAATTATCTGATTGACTGTAGCTTAAGTGTTTGCTTATTTGGAAAAACCTACTTGGCTGTGATTAGTTGTCCTTAGGATTTGATTTGTTCACCTTTAGGCACTTTAGGTTTAGGTTTTAGTTTTCTTACATAGGCTGCTAAGGAATTAAAACCACCTCAGTCTAATGGTCTCACTGTTTACTTAATTTAATACATGTTAAAGACACTGAGACAGATGATATTCAGGACTATCCCAATAGGTATAGGTATTATGGTAATGCAGTTTTGCAGTAGAGGAGAAAGATTGGGCTCAGCTCTAAACACGAGGAAAAAAAATGGGTGTTTTTAGCTGAGAAGCAGGAAGGGTGGAATCAGGGGGGTCCGTGAACAGTAGGGAAAATTATAAGAGGCAGCAGGGTAATTCTTCACTAAACTGATCTAACAGGATTCTTGCTAAAATTGGGTAATGCGAAGAGGGACATAGAAGTCCAAGGTCAACAGGTGTCATCAAGCAGAAGGCTCAGAGCAACCTCATTGAAGTTGGGTCAAGGAAAGAATCTGTAACTAGTTCTGAAACCAAACCCAAGTCCATCTGTCTGCCACAACGAAAGCCAAACTTGGGAAACAGGTGCTGGTGAGAAGGAAAGTGATTTATTTGAGTGCCAGCATCTCGAGAAGATGGGGGAGCTCCTGTCCTGAAAAAAACTCATCTTTCCATTGCTGGTTGAACCAGCAATTTTTCTAGGGAGCTGGTGGGAATTCAGGAGGGGGAAATTTCCGAAGATGAGTGCAGACATGCAGTTTCTCTTGAAAGAGGGAAGTGAGAGTATGGGGAGCAGACGGAAGAGGGGTTGCGCAGCTCCTGCTCAGGTTTACTTCCTTCATTCCAATGTTATCTTTCAATTTGCCTCAATCAGACATCTGTGGTTTTACTGCCATATTAGCATTCCTTCTTCTCTGGACACCTGTGGTTTATTGCCAGTGTGGGTGCTTCTTACAGCTGCAACCAGAACTTGTCCAGAGGTGAAAGCACAGGGTTGATTATATATTTTGATTTGTTACAGAATACATAACTTTGATTAGTAGCTGGGAGATATGAAATCATGGTTACAACTTGACATTTTAGTGTAGGCAGAGGGTTTTTAAAAAAATCTTCACTGGAGGATATGTTTATTGATTTCAGAGAGAGAGGAAGGGAGTGGGAGACAGAGAGAGAAACACTGATGTGAGAGAGAAACATCGATCACTTGCCTCCCATACATGTGCTGACCTGGGATCCAACCCTGAACCTAAGTGCATACCCTGACTGGGAATTGACCCCTCAACCTTTTGGTGGACAGGATGACACTCCAACCAATTGAGCCATCCGACCAGGGAGCAGGCAGATGTTTTCATGAGGAGAAAGGAGAGGGAGAACAGAACAAAGAGATGGAGGGGGGCTGTGGACACGCAGGCAATGCCCTTACTGGTCCTGATGTGGGCTTTTATGGTTAGCCTCCTTGAGCTGGCCACCTGGTTTTCATCAGCTCAGCAGGGTTCTGAGATAAGGCTATTTTTTAGGTTTACACAGAAACCGAACCTGTTGATTCAAGTAAAGTATGCTTCGAAAAGATACTTTTAACATGTAAACTCTGGTTTCGAGAGAAAAATCAAATTAGAGCAACAAGCTGGATTTAATGTCTACTAAGATTAACATGGGTAGCTTTATATAAGTATGGTGCATTCATCCCTTGTTACAGTTGTTCCTTTCCTTTTTTTAAAATGGTTATCACAGAAGATAAACAATCTTTAGCCAACGCTCCCTCATTTGTACTGAGAAAGGCAATGGCCAGCTCAGCGTGTTGGATTTCATCAAACTTTTTATTAACTATTACTGTAACTTAATTTCTCTTATTGTAATCTAACGAAATCAAAGGTAACACCTGATTTCCACAGAACTATGGCATTATCTGGTGTTTTCCAAAGCTTAAAGCTCTTCTTTTACAATGTGTTTGATGGTGGTGGCATGTAAACGGAGCAGGACGGCTTTCAGGTATAGGTGCTCCGGCATTAGGCGCTAGATGAAGGGGCCAAGAAACCTCATAAATTCTTCAGCAGAAAGCTGCAGGCTGAGTCCCTGCCGCCTTTGTGTTTGGAATTTAAAACTATTCCCAAGGAATATGAGCCTTGCTCTCTGTTCACAGCCCCCGCCCTTGCTGCATGGTGATCACTCACAATCCATTATCTGTTTTCTTTTGGTAGAAAAGAAATTTTGAGTGTTAAAATTTTGATTTTGCTTCTGCTCCATTTGTTCCGATTTCTTTGGGAATGTCTGCTTTCCTTTCGTCTTTATCATCTCCTTTTACGTATTTTATTTCAGCTACTGTGTGTTTTGTCATGTTGTTTCTCTTATGAAAGTCGATTCTGATTTAATAAAGGAAAGCAGCGCTTTACCTCACTAAGAATGAACTGCGTATGTTTTATTTTAAAAATTTTATGCTTTATGAGGGAACTCAGTGGTGGGAGTTGCGGGAGATTTTCACAGGAGCCTTTGCTAATTTGCTCTTCCATTGTAACACAGGGTTACTTTTTTGCATAATACTAGGCTAATTTGTTTTTTATCCTATGATTTTTTTGTTGTTTATTTTGTTGAAATTATCTGGATTTTTTTCTGGTTTTAAGGCTGGTGACTTAAAATCTGTTTAACCATGAAAGAGTTATCCAGATACAATATTAGGATAAACTTGGCATTGAAAATTTGCTTTTGGGTTTCCATTCACTTTGGAGGTCTCCTTTTTCTCACACGAGGCCCTCCCCAGTGTCTCCTGTGGGAGCAGTAGTCATTCAGTATTTCTCAGTCCCCTTTGTAGATGCAAATGATCAGTTCAAATCAGTGAAGCAAAGAAAAAAGACCTCTACAAATCTAATCGGAGAAGAAAATCTCAGTTCAGAGAGCAAAGGGAGAATAGACCAGAGCTTATTTACCTTTCATTGCTTCAGGGTGGAGAGGAAGCCAGCAAGCATACAGATGCAAAAAAAAAAAAACCAAAAAAAAAAACTTAAGGGCTAGACATCCTTTATTCTACTTTTCTTTCTTCTTTTGAAAGATGAGATAGACAGACCTGCCCAGAGGTAAGGGAGCTAAGAGTGTCTAAGCCTGGGCCACAGGCAATGTGATGGTAGAATTATAAAGGCCTTTGTCCCTGACGAAGGTCAAAGGGATGGTAAAATACAGACTCAGGAGAGGAGTCCTATGGGAGTGCAACCCGGGAGTGCTTGGTTTGGGAAGATGAGCGGTAACTTTCCCTTTTGGCAGTATTCGGAGATTTTGATCAGCCAAACTTGGAGCAGGATTCTTTTCCAATATTTCACCTCCTCTTCAGAATCCCAGACTATTGATGGGAGATTGTTATTCAGAGGATAAAAGAAGACACGGCTGCCTCTTATGGTCGCTAAGCCTTAACCAGATGTCCTTCCTGAAGGCAGGTGGTAGTCTCATGTTCTGTAATGATGGAAATACTAATGTTACCTTAAGTCGGACAGGGAAATATAAAACAGAATATCCCCAAGAAATTGCCATAAAAAAATGAAAGTCTGTGATTAGATTATTTTACATTTACTTTAAAATGCTTCAGAATAGATAGTGTGGTATAATGTATCTGAGTTAGTTTTACTCTCTCTTTTTTTAAAAAAATCTTATTTATTTTATTTTTAGACAGAGGGGAAGGGAGGGATAGAGAAAGAGAGAAAGAGAAACATCAATGGTAGGGTTGCCTCTTGCACGTTTCCTGCTGGGAACCCGGCCTGCAGCCCAGACATGTGCCCTGACTGGGGAATCGAACTGGCGACCCTTTGGTTCGTAGGCTGGCGCTCAATCCACTGAGCTACACCAGTCAGGGCAATTTTACTCTCTTCTTATAAATAGTTACTTGATATCTGAAGACCTCTAATTGGAAAACATTTGAAATTCTCAGTTCAGAAGTCACATTCCAGAGGAATTAGATTATGGCTTCATCCACCTTTATCCTATATCTACATTGAAGGTTTCATAAATTAATTAGTATAATGAGGTTAGAAATAATTTCTCATTGGTGTGTAAATGCACAAAACATCCAAACCTGTAAGAATTTTTAAGAGTTTGTTTGAGCTAAATTGATGACAGTTGCTGGGAAGCAAAATCTCAATGGACTGAGAAAACACGCCAGAGAATGGCAGTTTCGTACTTTATTTTATACATTATAATCAAAGGAGGAGGAGTAAGGGGGTTACCTGACATTCATTCGTGATAGATTAGGGAAGTAGGAGAAAGCAACGTGGAGAAACCTCTGGGATCAGATAAAGAGTAAAGCAAATAGACACATACTTCTTTTACATTGGCGGGTAAGGATAGCTAAGAATCAATAGTTGACGCAGTAATAATAACAAAGAGGGAATTCACGTTCTCTGCTTTGGTGCAGTGGTTGTGCCGTGAGGAATCTGAAAAAAAAAGAAAAAGAGAGAGAGAGAGAGAGAGAGAGAGAGAGAGAGATTACCCTGATATTCCAAAGATATGTTATCGTAGATGCAATAAGACAATAGACATGAAATCGGAAAAAGCTGATGTTTGTGTCACCTGTTCCTACCAGAACCCATAAGCAGAGACAAGGACTGAATCTTTCTGTGTGCTTTATTCCGATGCCCGTGACTTGAGAAGGTGGTGGGTTATGTACCCTAAAATCTGTCTTAACATCTCATCTCAATCTGACCTTTTTATAAGGAGAAGAAAAGGGCAGGTAAGGGGTTTGGAAAGAGGTTAATCAGGTAAGAGTTGCAGGCCCGCAGCGCTTTTCCTAGTAGTTCTTTATCTGCTGATCAACAGTCCTTTATCTGTGACATGGATGTCCCCTCCCTGGAACAGATGGCTCAGACATCATCCCCAGCCTGCAGACCCCCAGGGGGCACAAAGGTTTAACTGTATTCCAGCTCTTGGAATAACAGCTCTCCAAGTACATTAATCACTTAAGCCTATCAACTATAACTACAACTAAAATCTTTAACTCTTGAGTTACCCTATCAGACAGGCTCAGTTAAGGCAAAGACTGACTCTTGTCAGGGAAGATACAGGCGTAGGACGTAGGATGTGGCTACCCACCAGGGCGCGTGGTTTACTTTAGGTCTCCGAGTTTATAAGGCTGCCGCACAAGCCTTGCCTAAGCTCGTCAGGGTTAGTATTGGCCCCCTTTTCGTCTGCCGGCGAAATGAGTTTCAATTTATGTGGACTGGCCAAAAATGTTCGAGGGGGTACTCTTGCCTTTGCATAAATGGGATAAAAAAAAATGTCGCCAGCCTAGTAGTTTATATACTTTGGATTATCGCTCCTTGCTTGGGAAACTAAACTGTGTGTAGGTTTATGATGGGAGGACTTTGTGACCTGATTCCAACTTGAGAGTTGGTTCAGGCTTATCCCAAAGTTGGAACTTTGTTCTCCCTGCCTCTCAGGCCTGTAGGGTGCTGTTGGAGCACCTTAAGGCCAGAGCGTTAAGACTTCATTACACTCACTAAAGAGGTCATGACATTGAGTGAGGCCGATAATGAAATATTTATACATATGATATAATGACCTCAGAATGAGGTCTCAGACCTGTTTTCATTATAATATGCCATCTGGAAGAGAGGTCCCGGTAGCTATCACCTTGTAACTGAGTAGAGTTCGTCCAGCAGGTGCTGCAGCTAACCAATTACACCGACACCAGGGTGTGGTGAAAGAAAGTGGCATTTATTGTACAGTGCCGCACAGTGGAGAACAGGCAGCTTACGCTGGAAAAAGCCGAACTTCCCAATGGTTTACAGACAAGGGGTTTTACAGAGCAAAAATCATGAGTAATTATGAGTAAGGGGTTCAGGACTGTGGGCTGTGTGGATTGGGCCGTTTTTCTGCATGCTTCAACAACTTCATTTATTTAGCTCCTGGCGCCATCCTGTCTGGTCTATGTGACTATGGCCAGGTGGTCTCAAACAGAAAAAGAGGTTCGTACGACAACTTGGGATTGTGAGTCAGTGACGTTATCTTAAGAGCAGAAAGAAAAGAAGAGAGCTATATAATTCATGCTTAACAGGCTACCTTCTTCAGTTATCTTAAACAGAGTATACCTTCTGGAACTTGCTTTTTAGGCGGTTTACAGGCCCCAGGACATAACTACATTCCAGTGCAGCTGTGACTCTTAAGAAGGGCTAATTTAATAATTTTAACCAACAGCTAAATTCTAAAATATCTAGTCTGTTATGATTTGCTGTCATCTTCAACCTGCCTCTAGTTATTGAAACCACAAATACCGATCAAAATGCATCCAGTAACTGCATGAGACCAAATTGGCCTTGATATCTTTGAAAGAACTTCATAGCTCCTTTTATGTCATTCATGGTCTTCGGCCACAAATGCACGCGATAACCAGAGGACCATCTGTAATGTCACTGTAATAAATACCTAAATGTTTACAGGATTTTTATAACAGTGTATTTGAGGCAAACAGACAACCATTGCCAGGAAGCGAGATCTCAGATCCTTCTGCAAAATGACAGCTTTGCAGTTTCTTTCATGTATTTGAAATTAGGGAGGGAATGTAAGAAAGATTATATGTGGGTGGGAGGAAGCAAGGCGGGGGTTGGATTTCAGGAGAGTTAACAAGATTCTGTGCTCTCTTGAGGGTGGTCACTCTTTCATGGGGTCGGAAAGAGAGGCATTTCAAAGGCGTGTTAACCTAGATGCACCGAAAGAACCGATAGGGCTTGCTTAAGGCAAAGATAAACCTTTTACTAAAGAAGATACAGTCCTGAGGCTTGACTACCCACCAGGTCCTGCCCAGTTAGGAATTTATGATCAGATCGCCCTGTGAGGTCACTTTCAGTTAAATTCATTACAGTGCTCCCTTTTCATCCATAATTTCTTCTTTTGGTCATAAATTAACCTGAAGGATGCATTGATGACCAGCCTTTTGGTTGGACTTTGGGGTCTCACTGCAAGAGGAAGGCTTGGCACAGCAAGTTTTATGAACACGCTTTCTAAACTCTAGAAACATAGCTTATAGATATCAAAATCGATTATTAACCTGGATTTATTTTTGTTACCTGGGTAAAATATGAATATTACATTTAATATCAATAACTCAAAAGACATGTCTAGTCTACTGAAGGTAACAAACTTAAACTAACTTTTTTGGCTAAAGATTAATCTTAGATCACATGAACTTCCAAAGCAATCGGGTTAGTTTTTATAGATCTGAGAAGTTTAGAACACCTACTCCTTACCAGCACGTGCCTTCAAATCAGTTAATTTTAATTTACTAAATTAATTTTAACAATAACATTCAGAGGTAGAAATTATCTCACATTTACAACATACATATATAGTCATGTACAGACAGACACAAACAGAGACCTTTTGGCCATAAGGAAAACTCAGTAGTTCATAAAAGAACAATTGGAACCAAAATTCCTTTTGGAGGCATTTTCAATGTATATTCTTGACATGTCAAGTTCCAAATGACTTTCCCCTTTTCATAATAAGGACAGCTATTTTTAATACCTCAAAGAATTGGATTGACACCTAAGCATCATAGGTTGATCCATTGATCTATATCCTCTTTTTGAAGCATTGAGAGATCAATTAAATATGCTTTAATTCGTTCTGCTTATAGTTGGCTTCTTAAAATAATTGTGCACACAAAAGATTAATTTAGATGTGTGAAAGGATCCTCCTTTCAGCCATTGGTCTCTCCAAGCTTCAACTACCCTGCCATATAAATAGGTCAAAAAAGTGATCTCTAGCCCTGGCTGGTATGGCTCAATGGGTTGAGCGGGTGCCTGAGAACCCAAGGGTTGCTGGTTTGATTCCTGGTCAGGGCACATGCCTGAGTCGGGGGCCAGTTCCCCAGTGGGGGGGGGCACAAGAGGCAACTAATCTATATTTCTCTCCCTCTCTCTGTTCCCCTGTCTTTAAAAAAATGAAGAAAATCTAAAAATGAACAATAACAAAAAAAAATAAAGGGAAGATAATTTAAAAACAAAACAATACAAAACAAAACAAAAAAACCCAAAAGTTATCTCTGATATTCTCATATAATGGGCAAGGCCCCTTAATTCAGATAGTTAAGGGCGGGGGGTGGACAGAAGTTTCTCTTGAGCTGCCAGGGTGTCAGTTGCCTTCAGCTTGAAATAATCCACATACCACAAAGACACATTTTGGGGTGACTTGTTCTGAATTTCTACAGGTGTCTGAAGTTTGATGCAGATTTTTTTATTGCATGGGGCTTGGCACCCCTAACTCCTGTGTTGTTTAAGGGTCAGCTGTGTGCC
This sequence comes from Mormoops blainvillei, assembly GCA_004026545.1. Taxonomy (NCBI): domain Eukaryota; kingdom Metazoa; phylum Chordata; class Mammalia; order Chiroptera; family Mormoopidae; genus Mormoops; species Mormoops blainvillei. Next base: position 19,522 of record PVJD01004980.1, read on the forward strand.
ATCCTGAACTAAGGAAAGGGACAGGTATTTAGGGCGGGGGCACGGTTCAGCTCACAGAAAGGTGAGAGGAGGAAACATGATAAATGAAGGCAGCCCCGTTATTCAGATAAGTCTCTCAGGTAAACAAAACAAAACAAAACACAGAACAAAAATCTCTGGTAGTACCTCTCTTCCTTGTACAAGTACTCTTTCAAATAGAAGCTTTCTTGATAAATATAGGTTTTCCCCTACAGATGGGGAACTTTGTACTTCCTTTTAGGCGATTAAGGGGGCGTTAAGAGCATTTCCTGAGTCTGAGGGTTGTGACTGCCTTCAGCTCAAAATAATCAACGTATCAAAGTGGCATATTTGGGGGTGGCATGTTTTGAAACTTCTCAATAGTAATAATGGCCTTTTCCTTATTGCAGAATTAACTCTACCTCTCAGCATAAAAAGAAATGCATTTGACATATTTTAAAGAAATAGATATAGGCACTTGAAAAATCATAGAAGAAACCGATATGTTAATAACCTTGGGGGCAGGGAAGCCTCCTGAAGTGTGACAGAAAACCCAGAATTAAAAAAAGATTGAGAGATTTAATTAGATAAAAGCAAAACACTGAGGGATGACAAAAGATACCAGAAAAAGTGTGGTTAAAAAGTCACAATCCAGCAGAGAGTGTTTGCAACATGTAAAAAAAAAGTCAGAAAATAATTACTTCCCATTGCAGTAATTAAATTATGACAGATGATGGTCCTTAATCACTTAGAGGGTGTGTCTCTCTGCAATTTATCTCAATAGCTTAATTTTACTCACTTAATCACATAATTTGCATACATTTCCATGTTCTTAAGTATGCTCCTAGAATACAATTGTTATAGCCCCGCAGAGTTGCCCTGGGCTGAGTGGGGTTTGCAAGCTGAGGTTACCGCATTGGCATTGCTCTGGAGGAGGAAGGCTGAACATTTTCTCTGTGACCCTCCTCCACCCTCCCTCCAGGCTGCGAGAGCAGCTCCTTTAAATCAACATCGGACAAATATTTATGAAGTGGAGCCCAGTTATTACCCTGTATGGGGTACTGGTGTCTTTTGAACCAGTACTGCCTACCTCTCTGGGTTCAGTTTTACCAAAACCTTTCTTCTTTTCTTCTTTCGAAGCAGAAGATAGAAAAACATGTCCTAATATGAAACGAGTAAATGTGTGAAAACTCCATGACTAATTTTCTCAAATAATCAGCTTTCACAATAAATATATAGAGATATTTTAATAAAATAATAGGAAACCGAGTTTGACATATAATCAAATGTAATAACTCCCCTCTTCTGATATCCTTAAGTAATACTTTAGTTCACAGAGAATACCAGATAAAAATCATTTTAAGAGTAGTTTCTTATTTGTAGATATTGAAAAACTTTGCTTTTTATTACAGCAAATATATTAAGATTTATTTAACAATTAAAATGAATTAAAATTATTTTGTTTGGGAAGTTCACCATTTCAAATGATTTTTACTTTCAAATAAAATGTTAAAACATTTACATTGTAACATGTTAATTGAGAAACAATGAGGTTGCTTTATTAAAATTAAAATGCATTCAAAATACAATATTTCAGCATTTTCATAAGTTTATGACATAATTCTGATTAAAAAGTAGAAAACATAATGCAGAAAGAAAAATCCATTTAAAGCCTCACAACTGTTAATATTTATTATATTTTTTCAGTCATTTTCTCCTCAGAGGTTCCTTTCATCTATCCTTCATGATTATTGCATTACATATACAGTGTGAATTCTTCACTTTTCATGTGATATAAAATAATACACTTTAACATAATTTTAATTCTGCGAAAAGGATTGTTCCTCTAAAGAATGCACGTTTAAGACATGGCCCCCTAACAAATAGTCCGAAATAACACTGTGCCAAAGTAGCAGCGTTTATAAGTGAGTCCTTGTTCAGATAAAACCTTCACATTTAGGGAAGACACGTGGGTAACATTTCGCATTGCCACTCTCTTCCCAATGGCAGAGAGAATGACTTTTGGCAGCTCAGTTTGTAATACACTGCCAATCACCAGAGGCAATGCCTGACAATTAGCTTAAAAAATCTCATTGCTTTGGACTCAGAAAAGGAAAGGGATACTTCCCAATTTATAAATATGTCGTTTATTATTGCATGGCAAACAGAAAACAAATTTTGTGAGGCGATACTATTCATGTCAAATACATTCTTCTAGTGGGTTGGTAAATAGACGTCTTCTGTCCGCAGGTCAGTGGTAGTTGTAGAGACAACCCTTAGTACAGGCGGTTCTCATTGCACCTGTGACTGATTCAAGCATTGACTTGGGCATTTACATTTGTTCTTAACCTTAGAGAGGAGTCACTCACTCCACCACGCGTTTGCCTTCAGTGAAGCCTAGCCTCCCTAGAGAAAGCCTGCAGTGGAAGGCGTGGCCTTCTCAAATATCAGTGCCTAGACTGCTTGAAGCAGAGGCAGTCAATGATGCACAGAAAATAAAATTAATGCAACTGACCCAAAGTATTCATCTGTCTCTGGCACTGGAATTCCTTTCCCAGAAATAGAAAACCTAACTCTGTGAAGAATGAAAAGTCCATCATTTCAAAGCAAAATTCACAGTGTGCACAAAGCACTGCTTTGGAATAAAAGATGGCAGCTGCAGAGAGGAATGGTAGCTGGTTGCCATGGTTACCAAGGCTCTGATTCAGCCACCATATGCCACCTGGTGTCCTCAGCCTGAAAAAGCAGGTCTGTGGTGTCCTGGATTGGAGATGGAGTCATGGACATAGTTCTTCAGGGGAAGAGTACTGGTCTTTGGTGTGACGCAGTGTTCCTACTGTTTTATCTGGTGACAGAAAGCAGATTCTGGAGCTAAAGCCTTATCACTTAAGGCAGGGATTCAGGTGGGGAAAGGAAACAGACACGCCCTTCACCCTTTTAAATACGATTTCCTCTCTCTCATGGAAACACTGCTTTATGGGCATTCATTCTTAAAGGTCATTCTTTATCTTGTTTTCTGGGCAAATTTGCTACCCAAATATGTTAGGTCATACAATATTGCAATAGCAACAAACTCAAAATGTTGGCTGCAATGACTGCAGAACATTAGATTATGCCAATGCTCAGGCATCAGAATCTTTAGTACCGTTTCTCCTGCTAAAAGTGCTTTATGGCAGATAACAGCCATGTGACTCTATTTTAATGCTGAATTGTGTCCGAATTTAAATATATATTATCAATTTATAATTATTTTTGTACTGCTCCACAACAGAAGACAGAGATTCTGGGCATTTATCTTGGGATTGCTTGAGAATGTCCAGTCATTTGGTGGTTGTCATGCAAAAGTAAGTAAATATACAGCATACCATAGAGTAATAATATCATATAAAAATTTCAGCCCTTACTGTAAGTTTTAGGGACTAAATATTTGATTTCTATATTTATGATAAAGACACCAACAAGGTTTAGATATTGCTAGTGATTCAACTTTGAAATAAACTCTTCATGTTACCCTTCTCTCCAGTTTTGAGAGATATTAAAAAAGGGATGACTGATTTCATACTAATGATTTTGGCATTCAAAATTATATATGTCATTGTGCTCTCATTTTTACCAGTGCTATGGAAACAATTACACACAATAAATAAATAAGACGATTAAAATATAAGAAAAATAATTGTTACTTTTGCAACTATTCCTGCATGTGTCAGGATTTTCAATACTGTGCAATTAAAAATATATAGAGATTTCTACAAAGCAGGGTGGGGAAAAGGAGGTTTACAGTTGTATGCAAAACACAGGGTTTACTCTTGTATTGTTATTTATTGATTATTATATTATGTTCCATATAAACAACTGTAAACCTAGCTTTACCCCACCCTATATTTAGTATTTTTAATTTTGGTGCTCATTAAAACAGCTTTATTGCCCTAATTAATTGACTTTGTAATAAGTAAATGTTACAAATTTAGATTTGTAAACTGCATTATGTCAATTGAAAATAGCCTTTATTTCTCATATACTGGAGTCTCAAATGCAATTGTTTTTGCATAATGGGCTCTGTGGCTTAAAGTAAGTCTGAGAATCGCTAGACTTGATAATGCCAGGGCACTAGTCAAATACCTTTTGAAAAAGAATTGACCTAATCTCAGTGGACAAATCAATTGAGGGAATTTCAGGTAAGTTGCCCTCTTTTCTGATCCAGGTAGAGGTAGCAATACTTTTAATCACTCCCAAAGGAACTCCATTAGCAGTCATTTCCTATTTTCTCGAATCTCCCAACCTTATGTTAATGGGAGAAACTCAGTTCTTCTTGCTGACACAGTAAAGAATTACAGATCTTCAAGTCCATTAGTACATAAGCAGGGTTTATGGGTGATATGTTCTCATGGAAGAGAATGGGCCTTGCTGAGGGGGTGGAGAAAGTCAAGAGCATCAGGTCCTTTGTTCTGATTACTTATATCTTTGGTGGGATGGGGGTGAAGAAGCTACATATTGATTCATGGGTAAAGGTGGTGCCAGCTTTCCCAGGGGACACGTGATTACCCAAATGTAGGTGTGTGTGGGGGGTACTTTCCTAGATGCATCAAATTTGACCAGATCAGTGGAGTGGAGGTCTTGGTATCTTACCTGAGAAGGGTTAAATCCAATAGGGATAGAGAAATTCCTCTCTGGGGAGGAGGCTCGGGCTGGTAGAAAGAGTGTTTAGAAATATGGGAAAGACAGTTCTATCAGGGTTCAGTTATTAGGTTGCTTATCTGGAACAGGTTTTTGTTTCTTGAAGAGGAGTTTGAAGTCCTCGATGGGTTCACCAGCGTGGGTCTCAGGTTGTGGCTCCTGTCAGTGCAGCCGATGGCCCATCACGAGGTTTCCAGTGCCAGGGTGTGGGTGCTGGGTAAAGCACCAATTCAACTAGCTATTCCTTAGGGCCCTGTAAGTTTTTGTTATGTTTAAAGGTACAATTTGAAAATTTATCTTAGAATAAGTCAGAGGATGTAATATTTTACAAGGGCATTAGTAAAACAATCTCCTTAAATGAAGAAATACTTAAAATGATATGGCTATAGATTAGAATATAATGCAATTAACAGAGGAATTTGCTCTTTGTAACAACATTTTTAATCAATTAATTTGTTGCCCTCGGACCCTCTGCAGTATACATGATCTTTCACAATTGCATTTCCATGCCTTAAGCCTTCTATTGTTAAAACCATACACTTCTTCCAACTTAAGTTAAACCGTTAATTCTTAGAAACCTTTATTCCCAATGATAAACAAAATATAAGCAACCGGCATCCCTTAGGTTGACTTTTATGCATGCATTTTATGACCTTTAGAAACATAGGCTCCTCTCCTGGCAAACATGACATGACATACTTTCACCTTAATTGAAGGAAGTCTCTTCTAAATAGAGGGTGTCAGGCATTCTGGGACTTATGAGAAAAGATCGAGAGAAATAACACCTGTCCCAGGGGCAACTTAAAGGAAAGGTGAAGTTTCTTTTGGCGGGCTTCCCTGCTAAACCCAGGACAGTGCAAATTTGAGAGAAAAGGAGTCTGGAGAAGGAAGTAAGGACAGGGTAGATGGCCCCTGTGTCCAATAAAAAGGCTATTGTCCTACCCGCCACATCCATCTGTACCATAGGCTCTAGTCCAGTACTGGTGACCTTCTGAGGGGGCCAGCTGGGACCAGGCAGCTGCAGCCTAAGGCCCAGCAGGGCATTTGAAGCAGCTTTTTTCGATTAGGACACTCTTTTGCCCAATGCCCCTTCTCTCAGCACACACGACACTTAGTGTCGTTTGAAGCAGGCTGTGCAGGGCCTGTGACTGTGAACGTCCCGCAAGCACAACTAAAACTTGGGCGTGCCTAGTCTCCTTCCATTCCTCCTCCTGAGCCCTGGCCTCCCTCTCTCGGTTCTGGGGAACTGAGATGGTGCCATCTAGAACATTATTGACACACCACGAAATAGATGTTTTCTTTGGCCCAGAATAAAGAGATGGAGCACGAGATAATACAAAAAAAGCTTGCGTGTAGGGAAGCTCCAACCACGTGCCTAGCCTCCAACAGAATAGATGTAACTGGGGTAGAGTGTTGTAATCGATACTCCTATTTTCAGACCATATTTCCCTAGCTCCTAACTTACACTGAGGCCAGGCTGTATTACACAAGAAAATCAGCCTCTTCTTCTTGAGATTTTCAGAGTCAAACTTATCCCAGTTCCTAAGAATGCATCCCAACAGGGATCCTGGGGTAATAGAGGGTGTATTTCCCATCTACCATCCGTGGTGCACCTGGGAAAAGAAAACAAAGAACTCCTGGGCTCCCAAGAGGCATCCTCCTTGATTACCCCAAGAGTGTTCTAGTGGGTTATAGGGCATCCCCTGTCTTCCCATTGCAAAGCTACCACACGTCTCTGGCAACACAAAGCTTGGATGCGCTGGACAGTGAAAGAGAAAGAGCTAAGCTTACAGTGGACTACTTGTATCCCCTTTGCTACTGGTGAAGTTGATAGCTTTGATTAAACTGGATCATTTCGCCCTGGCTGGTGTGGCTCAGTGGATTGAGTACTGGCCTGTGAACCAAAAGGTCACCGGTTCAATTCCCAGTCAGGGCACAGGCCTGAGATGCAGGCTAGGTCCCCAGTTGGAGGCATTTGATTTCTCCCACACTGTTGTTTCTCTCCCTCTCTTTCTCCCTCCCTTCCCCTCTCTTTAAAAATAAATAAAATCTTTAAACTGGACCCTTTCTGCAGATCTCAAGGCTTTTATAAGTTCATCTCCTCACGCACAAGGAGCTGGAGAGAGGGAATGGCACTGGTCATTTGGTATGTTTCCTGGAAGGATTGGAGGCTGATATAATATTGCTCAACCCAATAAGAAAGCTCCCTACTGTGGCAAAATATTTGCCATCTGTGTGGCCCTGGGTCGCTCCAGTCTCAGGGGTTCATTGGATTAAAACACAGAAGGTATCTACGGAGGAGACTGGAGGGATCATCAGCTGGGAAGCAGACATTCCTGCCTTAGAATGGGCCAGCCACCCCCTGCTCTGCTTAGGACAGAGGCTGGAGAAAAAGTGGTAGAGATATCAGGCTTGGGCCTCAGGAGGTAGCTGAAAAACAGCATGAGTTAAAAAAAAATAAAATAGAGCCTTGACCAACAAAGATCTATGGAGAACAACACCTCCAGAACAAAACAGGATAATGCTTGAACCCAACATGAATAGAGTTATAAAAGAGATCACTGATCATGGGAATGTGGACACTATTCGGGAGCCTCGAGATACGCAGCAGGAAGGCGAGTTTATCAGCATAAACAAGGACCGTGGGTGTGAGGAAAAGGATGATGTCCCAGAGGAAGTGACAACAAAATCACATTAAAGGAACACTCAGTTATTTCGTGACATTGAAAGCATACCGGATGAAGTGTTGGGATCTGATCCAAAAGTAGAAAGCAGTACAACAGCTCTCCAGAGCACAGAAAAGTTGTTTGCTCTGTATCGTGGTAAGAAAAAAAGCAGAAGCTATTCAAACTACTCGTGATAGGTTTTCTACAAAGAAATAAAACACTTTAGCCTCCAATGAAAGTTTCTAAAGTTTAAAATTAAAGCATTGCACATAAATATTAGTTCTATTTTTAATTTTATTATACATTTACAAACAAGTAAGAAAACTTTTCCCCTTTATTTTATTTCTAGAGAGAGGGGCAGGGAGGCGGAAAGAGAGGGAGGGAAACATCAATGTGCGAGAGCTACATTGATCAGTTGCCTCTTGCTTGCCCCCAACTGGGGACCTGACCCACAACCCAGGCATGTGCCCTGACTGGGAATCGAACCGACAGCCTTTTGATTTGCAGGCTGGCACTCAATCCACTGAGCCACACCAGCCAGGGTAAACATTTTTTGTTTTGACAAAAATTTTAAATGTCATAGACAATTGTAATTTTTTTTTGTTAACTCTTAAGACTACTTTGCACAGTTTTAGCTTGCATGGCTCTTTTTAAAAGTTCTATGCTGGCAAGCAAAGGGAAGATTACCTACTTGATCTAATATCACATTGGTATAAATTTATGTGCATTTGTCTTATTTAAAATAATTTAATGTTATTAATGCTTTTTTACATTAAACTTTAAGCTTCTGTGCTGTGTCTGGCCTTGTACCTGGTCCATAGAAGTTGCTTAACATATATAGCTGATTTATTTTATATATAAATAAGTTATTTTTCTGAATACCTTAGAAACATATATATATATGTTTATATTTACTTCTGAGTAAAACTTTTACCGTATATATTGGTGAATTAAATGATTTAAAATTTTCCAGTTTTTAAACATTGGAAAAATTATGCTTGCATGTGTAAAATAGAAATAGTTTGAATCTAAATTCCTTTTTTTTTTCTTGTTTGCTCTAAAAGGAAAACAATTACCAGTCATCTATCACCTTCTAAAAATTCAAAATTCAAGATATTCAAAATGTTAAAAAATACTGTAACTGAGCAAACCAGGGCTTGGCCATGTGGTGCTTGGACACATGACCCAGCAATTAGTGTTGAAGGAAACAGGCTTTTATTAACAGGGTTCTAACCTAGGAGGGGCTGAGAGCACTCCTGCTCAGAGCCCTCCTTTCCCATGAGAACCAGCACTTCCCTTGCCCCCTAAAAGGCTACAAGCCAAAACCATGCCCAGAAGTTCCCCATTTCCTTAGCTGTTCTTAAGTTCACTGAGCAAACAGGTCTCCATCCTCCCTGGAAGGTGCACTCGTGGGTTTCAGAGGCGCCTGCCTCTCACAGCAGCTCCGTCCTTCAGGATCTGGGGTACGTTGTTCTCAGCTTCCATGTAATGGTTCGAGGAAACATATGATGTGTTACGCGGTCACGGTGGGGTTCAAGGGGGGCACGTCCCAAGAGGTTGACTTCTCCATACATCCTTTGGAGAAGCAGAAGTCTGCAGCTCAGCATTCCCGGTCACAGTTCAGCTCCAAGCATCTCTCACGAATCCGTGCTTGGGGTGACGCATTCCTGCACAGCTCTATCAGCTCTGCCACTGTCTTCTCCCGGCAGGCTTTCCAGTTGGCCTCCTCTGTCTTGCTCCAGACCTCTCTGGACATCTTCTCTTCACAGTGGGCTCTCCTTCTCCGCACCAGACCTTGTGGCAGACCCTTTCTCTTTCAGCCCACCCTCATTTACATGCTTGGCCCAGAGCTTCCTATATGACCTCATATCAGCCCCTCCTGTGAGTTGCCACTTTTGCCAGTTTCCCTGCATCTTTTACTTTCTTTTGGCTGCTGTTTTTAGTCAGGGCAAGAGTTCCCAGTGACACAGGGGCATCTGGGGTGGACAGCTGCCTCCACGGGCTGTGTCACGAATCATTATACACTCTTAAAGTCACATACACCTTTTGCCCTGGGCAGCAGCCCTCTTCCCTTCAGGAAAGGCACAGCTATTTACTTGCCATTGTTATGCAAAGTATCTTAAAGACCATTTCATCCACTTCTCCCTTCCCCCAATCAAGGGTTGTGGGGGATACACTCTGATATTTTCAGGGGACCCCTGCCCTACACCCTGTTAAAATACCAACATAAAAATAGCCTTTTCATAGTAGCATCTCAGTTAGAAATGGAAATTAAAAAATAAAAAACATTTATAGTAGCAAGAAATTATAAATTACCCAAGAATCAATGAAAAAGAATTGTGGAACACGTATCTGAGGAACACTATACAATTTTACTGGAAGACATAAAATAAAATATGAACACAGAGATACCCATGTTTCTGGGTGGGAAAATTTAATATAATAAACTTGTCAATGTTTCCCAAAATTTTATTTTATATATATATATATATATATATATATATATATGAAATGCAATTCCAAACCAAATCCCAATGAAGCAGTTAGAGAGATCTTGAAAATTTTCTATTTTTATCTGAAGGAAAATAAATGTGATAATTACCAAGAAATATGTTGAAAAAGAATAATAGTGAGGGAGGAACTAACAGATACTAAAATATGTTATAAAGCAACACTAATTAATAGTTTTGGTGGAGGAATAAACAGAAAGATCAGGGAAATAAAAGAGAAAAGAGAACCCAGAAATAGACTCATGTGTACGTGGGAGTTTGAAGTATATGATAAATAGTATTTAAAATCAGTGAGGAAAGGACAGCCCCTTGAATAAATTGCATCGGGACAACTTGATTTCCATTAAAAAGACAAAGTTATGACCATGTTGCATAGCAAATGAAAAAGTGTTTTTAGATGAATTAAAGATCTAAATGTGAAAAGAGGACAACTAGAACTGATTAGAAAAATAAAGGCAACATATAATTTTAGAATAAAGTAAAAAAAGTCAGGATGTCTAAAGGAAAATACTGACATATTCAACTGCATGACATTTTATTTTACATACATTTTTCTTAGTTGGACTTTGTGTACAGGGGCTGAGTTAACCGTATACCTCAGTTTATGGCACTAATATTAGTACCTTGTGTGAGACTATTTTTTTGTTTTTATATATGAACATAAGTATTTATGTAATGTCACTTTTCCCTTTTATCTTATCACACCCCTACATGTGTAAGTAACTGTTTTAATGTTTTTATTTGTTTATTTATTTTTAAAGATTTTATTTATTTACTTTAGAGAGAGGAGAAGGGAGGGAGAAAGAGAGGGAGAGCAACATCAATGATCCACAGATACCTGATCAGTTGCTTTTCGTGCACCCCCTACTGGGGACCTGCCCTGCAACCCAGGCATGTGCTCTGACTGGGAATCGAACTGGCGACTTTTCAATTTGCAGGTCAGAGCTCAGTTCACTAAGCCACACTAGCCCGGACCTGTTCTAATATTTTAAATGCATATTCCTTTGTTTGTGTTGCTCTATAATAGGTAATGTTGTTCCGAAGGCATGTCTCTAATTGTGTAAATTGTATCATCATAGAGCTCATTCCATTTCTTTTCTTTTTTAATTTTAGAGTTCCTGTATATTTTTATGACTTAAGACTTTTAAAAATGTATATTTAAGTTATAGTCGGCATACGGTATTATACTGGTTTTCGTTCCATTTCTTATTTTTATTTTTTCCCTCACCATGATTTAAAGATCCATGTTGCGGTGTTTCCAGTTAGCCTGTTGCTTCTTCTGGCTCCATTGGAGTGCTCCAATGGAGAGTACTGCATTGCGTGCATTTACTGTACTTTACTCACCCTCTTCACTGCCACGCAGTGCTTCCAACACTGAGCTACAGCAAGCAGTGCTTCTATGACTAGCCTTGTGCATGCAATCTTATGGACATAAGTGGGCATTTCTTTGGGATAAATCCTTAGGTATGGGCTAGCTGGACCAGAGGGCTGCACAGGTTTGATCTGGACAAGTGCCAGGCTGCACTCCAGAATGATTCTGTTGGTAGAATACACTTCTATCCCCAGTTCTTTAAGGCCAAAATCCCCTAATTTTTCTACTTTATCCAGTGTAAAGGGATGTCATTTTTAATTTTCTAAATTTTTTTCCTTTTCAAAGATTTTATTACTTATTTTTAGAGTGAGGGGAAGGGCAGGAGAAAGAGGGGGAGAGAAACATCAATGTGTGGTTGCCTCTCACATGCTCCCAATCTGGGACCTGGCCCGCAACCTAGGCGTGTGCCCTGACTGGGAATCGAACCAGCAATCCTTTGGTTTGCAGGCCAGCGCTCAATTCACTGAGCCACACCAGCCAGGGCAGGGGTGTCATTCTCTGAAAAAATTTATATTTAAAGTGAGTTTTCTGTAGGTAGCATATAGTAGGGCCTTATATTTGTATCAAGTCTGCCAATCTCTGCCTTTTATTTTGAATTCTGGAACAAATTACATTAGTTTTAATTATGAATTTGATTGGATTCCCTTCTACCATCTTGTTTTCAGCTTTCTATTCCATCTGTTTTTTGATCTTTTTATCTTCTTTTCTGCCTTCTTTGGGATTAGCTAAATATTTTTAAGGTTCCATGTATCTCCACGATTGCCTTATTAGCTCAATTAAAAAAAAATGGTTGCTCTAACTAGAGTTTCCCCGATGCATATTTACCTTGTAACAGGTTATTGTTTAATGACTTCATGTTCAACAGAAAAGCCTTGCTGCAACGTACTTCCATTTCCCAGCGAACAGTTATGTAGTCACGTGTAGTCTGTTATGTAAGTCCCTCCCCTGTCACCTCCCACGGGTAAAGACCTAAAGTTGTCTCCAGTGATTAACTTGTGTCTTTCCTGGTAGAGAGGGGATGGTGAATGCTGTAAATTTATGTCCTCCTTTTAGGCAAATAGAGCTTTTCTTATACTTGTTTCTTCTCAATTGCCTCCCACTCAAAGTAATCCTTATGCCAAAGCGGAATGTTTTGAGGTAGCAAATTCTGTTTCCTTCAGTCACAATGCCCTAGTCTTTAGGTAGCCAAGGGCCTCCTTTAATACCGTGTTCTCCTGTTTCCTCCTTCCATTGTCACTTCTTCTCCCCCTCCCCCATGTCATAGGTTTACCCTGGAATTAAGAGTCAGAATTGCTTTGATTTTCTTGTTTTAATCTTGTCTTTTGTGTGGTTCTTCGATGTTATCAAAGGCTATATCCTGTTTCTCAACCCAGTTTCAATATTGTGGTCCTTGCCCTCATCCAGAATTGTATTCAGTTTGATTAGAAAGAAGTGGTTTTTCAAATTGGTAATTACAAGATATTCGCAGGCATGTAAAGTATAGCACAGGGAATGCATGTATAGTCGATAATATTGCAGCAACTATGTGTGGTGCCAGGTGGTACTAGACTTACTGGGGGAATTACTTTGTAAATGATATGTGTCTAATCAGTATGTCTAACAACTGAAACCGATACAAAATAATACTGAATGTCAACTGTAATTGAAAAATTAAAGTTGTTTTTTTTTTTTTTTTTTTTTAAGAAAGAAGTGGTTTCAGCCAGGAGAATAAACACAGCTCTTGGCAGCCTCTCAAGACTGTGTGTGTGTAGGAGGGACTAGCCCTGGCGGAATGTGGGGTCATGGAAACTTCTACTTTTTTTTCAACTTTTTTGACTCAAGTTTGAAGCATGTGTAAAGCTGCTATTATCTTTGCAGCACTTGTTTCCTGCAAGGACTTTGGGCTACAGTTTTTTCCTCCTATTTCTTTGCCAATCCAATTACTTCTGCTTTCTATCCTTAGGGGGTTTGGTGCACTGATGCACCCATTCTTTACTCTAGAGGTGCTAAGGGCTTGGTGTATTCAATTGGCTCTCTGCTTAGTTATTTCAAGAAACTTGGGGCAGGAAGGAAAGTAGATTACCATCTTAATCTAATCTCTCAGATGCCTTCTATCTTTTAATAGCAGTCTGTTATTTATCAAGAGCAATTTTCTCTTGACTTATACCAAAGAAATAATTTATCATTTCTGTTTCCTGCATTAACTCATTTTCATCAGGACTCATCTGCCCGTGTGCTTTAAACTCAAATACTGACAGCATGAAACCCGTTATTAGTTTAACGACCCAAGAAAAGATAAAATGCATAAGAGAAAACATAGATAAATTATAAGGAATTGGGAGGCTTACTTTAAACATTGTGAAAATGAGCCTAAACGGGTTAGGTTTTAGTCACATGCCGTACACTGAAATTAAGGCATTAGGAATGAGCACATTTTAACTTTTTCAAGAAAGACTCTTATGTCAGCAGGGCTTCTTGTCCTCGGCACTGTTGACACTTTGACCCAGATGATTTTTTGTGGTGGCGCTGTCCTGTGAGGATGTTTAACGGCACCCCTGGCCTCCACCTTCTAAATGTCACCTTCCCCCACCTCCCACTAGTTATGACAACCCAAAACATCTCCGGACATGGCCAAATGTACCCTGGAGGAGGGTGGAACAAAAGGGCCCCAGTTAAGAAATACTGGTAGGGGGGCAAAAGGGGAAAAATTGGGACAATAATAGCTTAAACAATAAAATATAATTTTTTAAGAAAGAACCACTGTTAAAAGAAAGAACCACTCACCCAAAATAGCTTTTCTAATATTAGATGATAAAGTATATAACATAGAATTGTATGTCCATTATATCTAAGTCAATACTTTACAATAGAATGTGTCTTGTCACAATCCTATGAAATATTAAAAACATTGATGCTGCCTGAGTTCAGCATGGTTAAAAGTAGAATATAAAAGCTAGGGGAAAAAAAAAACTCTAACACTAGAAATTAAAATAAGACAGGAACTCTTGTAAACAACTATTAACCAAAGAATAAAGCAAAACCGAAATTGAGAATGTCTAGAAAATAACAAGGTTGGTTTATAAAGTCTTAACTAAAGCATTGCTCAAAAGAAAAATTAATGTATTCAATGCTTATATTGTAAATCAAGAAAAAGAAAAACAACCAAACAAAAATCAATAAAATAGGTATTAAACCTAAAAAGTTAGAAGTCTATTGAAAAACTAAGAAAAATAGACAAGAAATCAGTAAAAGAAAAAAGATATTAATGAAACAGGAAACAGAAAATGGCAGAATCAATCAATGAATTTTCTTTTCCTTTGGGAAATTTCTCTAAGTGAAATCCAGAAACAAGCAAAAATGACTTGATAAACTACTAATTAATTAACAGGAAAAACAAGAGAGATATACAAAATAAGAATGAAAAGGAGGAAATAGCCACATGTTTAGGAAAATTCAAGGAATCAAAAGAGTTCCAACGTGTAGGAGAGCTTAGGAATTTTTATTTTGTTTACTGATCTGCCCCAGCTGCCTAGGATAGAGCCTAGCAGAGAGGCATACAAAAAAAGCTGGGTGACTAAATGAACAAATATATTTACATTTGCTGAACTATGCAACATTGATAAATTTCAAGAGGAAGAAAAAATTGAAAAATTGATCCTAGATGAGCTGGAAAGTGTACAGTCTCCCTACTGACAGAGATGAAATTCTCTGGTAAACTCCACCAACACTTTAACGAATGAATAATTTAAATTTAATTTAATTTACTCAAGAGTGGAGCGAGTGAAAGAAAACCTTGCTCCCTCTTTTTAATAACAGAATGAGTGCAATTTGATAATAGGAATAAAGAAAACTACAGAATAGTCTTATGTATAAATATCAATACCAAAACACTCAATAGAGCATTATCAAATCTCAGCACAGTTAAAAAAAATGCAGTTATTCCTGTGTGCTCCTGGTAAGGATGCCCCCCCCGCCCCCTACCTCCATGTGGCCCTCAGCAGGACTTAAAGTAAGGTCTACCCAGCCCCTAGTCTTCTGGAAACTTTATCTCTCCTGACAACCCACACATGCTCCTAAAGATTCCACAAAGCTCCCCATGGCCTTTGAAGGAAGTTTACCAATAGCCAAATCTATGTGGGACCCTATAGGTCCAAGGATTTGCTACTTCCTGCCAACATACTCTGCATTTCATTCTCAAACTGGCTAAAACACCAGTGCCCAGAGGAGATCATGATTCAAAGTGATTATCTATTCTTTCCCATCCCCAGCCCTAGCCAAGAGAGGTGAGAATGTAGGGATTTGGTACCTGGAGGTAGAAACATAAGGTCTATATAGTTCAGATTCAGGGAGAGTTCCCATTCAAGGGCCAGGGCTCCACAAAACATCCAGGTTTAGTTAATCAGTCTATAGGGATCAGAGATTAAAATCACCAGCAGAAGCCTGGCATTGTTAGCTTGCTCAGCCTCTATTAATTCCCATAACTGTGGTCATAAAGTGTGCGCATCTCAAAGAGTTGAAGGTGGCGGACACAGGATCATTGCTTATGTGCCTCTCTTGGCCCCTCCCTGTCCTCCGTGTCTTTACTTATGGAAGGGAAAGCCCGAGGAAGGTCCTGTAGGAGAACAGCCAGGGTTAGGGAGATCAAGAAACATACTGCAGCCTGGGGCGGGGAGTCCTGGCTTCTCCTGTCCCTGTTTTTACGGACCAGCAAGCGCAATAAACTTTTGGTCTCTCCTCCTTTTCCCGGGCAGGTTACGTCTCTGTTGATGTATCTTACTCTCTAGCAGATCAGAGGCATCTGATCAGACAGGAGATTGATTTGGGTTAGTAAACATCTCTGGGATCGCAAAGGTCCCAAGGAGGGTCAAAATGGTTAGCTATCAATGCCTCAGCTCAGCAAAACTCTGACCAAGTAAGGTCATTGTTATCATTGACATCAATCGGAGAGGCTGGAAATCTTGACAGAGGGATAGTGTGTTAGTTTGCTAGGGCTGCTATAATAAAGTGCCACAAACTGGGTGACTCACACAACAAACTTATCATCTCACAGTTCTGGAGGCCAGGTCCGAGATCAGGGTGTCGGCAGGGTTGGTGTCTTCCAAGGGCTGTGAGGGAGAATTTGGTCTACGCCACCTCCCAAGCTTCCGGGGGTTTGCTCTAATCAGGGGTGTCCAACCTGCAGCCCGCAGGTTGGCTGTGAATGTGGCCCAACACAAAACCGTAAATTTACCTAAAACCTTATGAGATCTTTTTTGTGATTATGCGTTGCAATGTATTTAATGTGTGGCCCCAGACAACTCTTCAGCTTTCATTGTTGCCCAGAGACGCCAAAGGGTTGGACACCCTTGCAAATCTTTGAGGTTCCTTTCCTTGTAAAAGCATCGTCTTGGTCTCTGCCTCTGTCTGCACACGGCATTCTTCCTGTGCAAGTGTCAGCGTTCAGATTTCCTCTTCTTACAAGGGTACCAGTCATATTGGATTAGGATCCACCCTAATGGCCTCATCTTAACTAAGGACATCTGAAATAACCTTATTTTTTTTTAAATATTCTATTTATTTATTTTTAGGGAGAGAGAAAGAGAGGGAGAGAAACATCAATGTGTGACTGCCTCTCACATGCCCCCTACTGGGGACCTGGCCCACAACCCAGGCGTGTGCCCTGACTGGGAATCAAACCGGCAACCCTTTGGTTTGCAGGTCAGCACTCAATCCACTAAGCTACACCAGCCAGGGCTGCAATAACCTTATTTCTAAATAAGGTCACCTTCTGAGGTACTGGGGGATAAGACTTCAACATATGCATTTTGGGGATACAATTCACCCCAAGATAGATGGGAAGATTGAGGATTGAGAGTGGAGGGAGAACTGACATGCAGAAGCTCATGTCAGACTATAACTCTTTCCTGACTGTCCTGTTTTCTGTCCCCAACATCTCTGTTATGACTAAGAGAAGATCCCCCCCTTCCAGTCTTTAGAAATATATACATTCCCCTGCCTCCCCAACAAATGGTGGGACTCTTTTTCCAATGCTTGTCTTTTAAAAATGGTTTGATAGGTGTGGTCCCTCCTCCACACCAGCTCCCTCAAAATACTTTGAAGGGGTTTCATGACAGAGATCAAGACTCAAGTTTCTGTTCTGCATTTTCATTTCTGTTCTCTTTTTCCTTGCCTATCTTCCCAGTGCTCAATGTACAACAGAAACTTGATCAAAGGTCTTTTGATTGAATTGAGTTCTGATGGCCAACTCCCCCCTCAACCCACCCCATCCAGTAATAAGACGGAGATCCACCCACATGGGAGAACAAATCATCACAGTTTATTTTTTATTTTTTTGAACAGAACATTTTCCAGAGAACAGCATTATAAGTATTAACATTAGAATCAGAGGAAATAATTAGTAGAGGTCAACTTTTTAAGTGATAATCTCTCAGAAGTGTATATTTTCAGGTCATTGAAGATTATCTGTTTGGACAAACACAATTTTTGAAGGACTCTCTTGCCCTGTGAAAATGACTTAATACGAATGAATCAAATATATTGCTTTCGTTGAATTGAAAACAGGTTTATCTCTATTGCAAAATTCTAATAATTTTCTCATTCACTTAAGAAATTACATACAGTAAAATTACCAGTGTTCTTTTGAACTTGCTGCCTTGAAATTTACATAACTATCTCAAAAACACTTTTAAAGTCTTAAGTATAATAATGTTATAGTTCCTTTTTTTAATCGTTTCCCCAAAGGCCCCTTTCTAAAAATGCCCTCTTTTAAACTAGTCATCTTTGGACAACCTCACAATTCAGGGTTTTCTTTGCAGATGTTGATAGTCTCAAGCCATTTTGCGTAACGGTGGTCATATGATGTGCTGGGAAAGCGTAACAGACAGTGCAAGCTTAGGTCACCAGTTCCGTGAGGCTCAGGCCCTTTAAAGCATACAAGAGAGAACTAACAGTTATCCAAAGCTGGGTGAAGACTAATCAAACACACATTGGATGGAAACAACCACTAAATCATTATGGCTTTGCCGACCACCTAATTCCTTCCAAACCATTATTTCAACAGATTTAAACTTTTTCAACATGGCTAAACCAAAGTCATATATCAGACAGAAGTTAAACCCATCACCGCTTCTTCTGAGGGGAAGCACCAGCCAGAGGTCCTGGCGCAGACCAGCGGGAAACATCGCTTCCGGAGCTCTCTGGAGTCAGTATTCATCGTGAAATGGGTACTCGGGGTGATCACTCCACCTGCCAAGTCCCCAAAGGGAAAAATTTCACTCCAAAGTCGCACAGCTGGTTGTGTGACTAGCAACTTTTGGCACTTTCACAGACCCCTCCCTCGCTCTCTTAATCATCCCCTATGTTTCTGACGCACCCTCCTCCCAGTTTTCATCCAGCCAGCACTTTCACGGAAGCCCAAGACAGCACCTGCGTCTCAGTGTGTGCGTTTGGGGCGTTGCGTGGGGAGGGACAGGGGCTGGCTGCCTCTACACCAACATTTTGCTCAGAACAAAACCACAGGAGGTGAGAGATGCCAACTGTGTTCCAACTCCTTCCTCCCCTCTGGTGCCCCCTACAGGTCCCGTCCCCCCGCCCCGCCAAGGAACCATGGATGCTCCTCTTCACGGCTCTGCCACGAGTCAGGGGCCCTGCTTCTCATAGTTTTCCTCGCTTTTCTCACTAGGTCTCCTGAGAGCTCATCATTTGAGATCTAGAATGATGACTAGCATAGTAAGCTTCTTCTATAATGATGACAATGACGATGATGAACCTATCTCTTAACTAGCATTGGTGGAATAGTCTTTGAAAAGGACTGGACTCTGTGTGTGTGTGTGTGTGTGTGTGTGCGCGTGCACATCTATCACAGGTCTGACAACTGAGTCTGCATCTAAGACTCAGTCGTCTGATCTTTAAATTCAAATATAAATTAAATCAAAACAAAAAAAGGCTTCTGATATCTAGTCAAGGATTTACTGGATGAAAGGCAGAAAAGAATCATGCATTGCCCAGCTTGCCTAAATGATGCATTTTTTTTTGACACATGGGGCCTAATTTCTGTTCCTCCTTGCTGATTTTTCTATTTATTTCCTGATACAATTAGTTATTTTTCTCAGTGTTTCTAGAGTATTAAATATGTCAAATATCAAACCAAATAATGGCATCAATTAACTATAAAAAAAATCAGTACTTTGGTGGACTGACTATGTCTTACTATCTCTTATTAATTGAATGATATTTATTCAGTAGAAATCGTTTATCTTCAAGAGCTATTAATTAACCTATAAGTGTTTCTTAGCTCCAAGTTTGTGTTCACCCTTTCATTCTCAAGGTTAGGTGGTGCCTTTTGATGTCGATAATTTTTCCCCCTGGAAAATTCATATTAAGGAGCTGTTTTATTAATTCATGAATTTATTGTTAAGGTATTTATTTATTTATTTTTAGAGAGCTGGGAAGTGAGGGAGAAGGAGAGGGAGAGAAACATCGATCGCATGCTCCCAACAGGGGACCTGGCTTACAACCCAGGCATGTGTCCTGGGAATCGAACCTGCAATCTTTCAGTTCACAGGCTCGTGCTCAATCTGCTGAACCATACCAGCCAGGGCTAATTCAGAAATTTTTATATTACCGTAGTCAGAGAAGTTTCTGACTCTTGAAAAAAATTGGGGCCCAAAGTGTCCAAATCATATGAACCACTTTAATGAGTATTTATCAATGCTCTCTTAAAGAGCAGACTGAAAAAAAGAATATGACTATCCAGGTGACCTGAAGAACAGGAAATAGTAATAAAGATGATTACAAAGGAAAAAATCTGTGCGTATATATACAACACGTGTGTGTGTGTGTTTATACAAGGTCTGGCAGAAGTAAGGTCTGCTTGAGTGTGGTTGACTGGGTAATAATATGGGTGTAATCATTTATAGTTTAATTTGAACGTTTCGCCTAAAATGTCATATGGTGTGCCTGAGTGTGATATTGTTATGTTACAGAATTACATGCTTATGCTTTTGTAATAAAAGACTTTGTAATCACAAAGGGGTGTTATTTGTGCCAGACCCTGTATATATAGTCTCTTTCTATTTCAAAGACCCTGTGGCTGAATCTGACAACATTTGAAGAAGTGTAAGGAATTTTGCTTGTGGAAAGTCTGCTAGTAGGTGGAGCTAAAAGCTTCAAATCTTACAGGCAAACATTCATCTAAAACTAGTTTCTTGGCTCCCAGCCTGGTGCTCTTTCTACTATACTCTCCTGTCTCTGCCCCAGAAATTGCTTTTTGTTGCTAACTCTGCTCTAATTTGTGCATCACTTTGATTTTTAGGAAGAAATACATATGGTGTTTGAATAATTGTGCTGTTACGGTATTAATTTGTATTGTATTGTGTGTATACTATGACTAAATTCTCCTCAAAGTCTTTAGCCTGCTATGCCTTAACCTGTCATGAGATGTCCTATGAACGCCAGAAATCTTCTTTTAAATTAAAACATAGATTTGCAGTAAGTTCCTAGAATGAATATATAATTTACCCAGACCGATTTAATATGCAGAATACACTGCCCAGTGGCCTTTAGCCTTGTGCTTCTGTGGACATAGGTCCGGGTTCATGACAGCCTTCCCGGTTGATGCTTGACAACTGAATGCCACTGGGTGGTACCTGGTTAATGAGCCCCCAGGACTCACATGAGCAGTTGCACAAAGCGGACATTTTTATCCAAGGCTTCAATGCTCTTCATTTCTTCTTCAGTGAGAGAAAAGTCAAAGATCTGAAATAAGGGAAATAAAAGACAGACTTTTATAATAATAGAAAATGGGTCAAGCATGGGATCAGGGAGGGAGAGGGGCCAGCAGTCAGAAGCCTTCAAAGATTTATGAATATCTCTGCAAGTTCTAAGAAGAGTTGGACTAGTGCTGGGAGGGAGGGGCACCCTACCAATGTGGAGCAGGAATTTGCTTCTGCACTTTGTATTTAAGACAGTTCTGCTGGGGACGCCTTGCAAAAAATTCCAAATGCCACGAAACGTTAGTTGAGGACATCTGAAATTCTAGGAATAAAGAATTCTTATTATTTCTGGATAACATGATGAACTTTTGATTCTGGACTAGAGCCTTTGTACACTTAAAAAATATTCCTTTGTCTCTAAATTCGCTTCTGTACTTTGAAAAAACTTTTAATTTGCTTTGTTTTGTCCTCCTAACCATTTCTCCCATCATTTTTAATGTCTCTTTTTCTAGCTTTTAATTCTTATTACATTTTCATTGTTTTATTCTTTTTTTCTTAGCCAGTACACTTTATACTCTGGTTTTATCATTGTCTTTTATTAACATTTTTATATTTTATTTTAGCTTTTTTTAATATTTTGAACACTTAGTTTATCTGTTTATAATTTACCTTCTCTTTATCTCTTTTCTCTTTCTGTCGCTTAAATTTTATTTCAGTATATTTACCATTTTCAATCTTTTATATAAGTAATATACAAGTAATACTTTTATGTAATACATGTATGTAATATGTATTGTTCATGGAATAGCGAAAGTTGTTACACACTGTCTTGCCCTTATTTCCCATCCTGGATACTCCTTCCAAACATTCAACACACAGTAAGGGTAACACACAATAATTGTATTATATCTTTATTATTCTGCAACTTTCTTTCACTTACAGAATATGTCTTGGTGACTTTTTTCTGTCAAAATGTATAGACTGGCTTTATCCCGTGTTTCCCACTGTATCCATAACATAAGATGTCACACGATTTACTTAGTCATTTTTCCATAGATTGTTTCCTAGTGTGTTCCTGCCCCCCGCCCCACCCCAGGAAACCCTTTCTTTGATTATTTATTATCCAAGGATTGGAGTTTATGAATTGTGTAAGAAATCAAAAGTTCGTGTAACTTAAAAACAGTCATGATGAACCAGTCACATATGAAGTGAATCCTTACTCAAACTTTCTTTTTCTTTTTTGCCCGTTCTCTGAGTATTGGTGAGTCAGTCTCTGATGCCAGTGAATGCAAAACGTATCCTAAGGGCAAAGGGGGGCTGGAGGCCCTGCAGAAGGTGCAGGATTTCATGAAGCCAATGAAAGTGACGTCGGAGATTTGCTCC
The DNA here is from genome assembly GCA_004026545.1 of Mormoops blainvillei. Lineage (NCBI taxonomy): Eukaryota > Metazoa > Chordata > Mammalia > Chiroptera > Mormoopidae > Mormoops > Mormoops blainvillei. Next base: position 41,819 of record PVJD01004980.1, read on the forward strand.
ATTATTAGGCACACTCTTTTTCAAATAAGATCCTGACACAGTTAAAATTTACTTCGGTAGCTATATCACAGAGTATGATTTGAAAAAAAGCGGATTAAGAATATCCTTCAGATGAAGGCCTTTGAAACTTTACCAGAATTATTGTTTTTATGATCACTTTACAAAAACCTTCGTGAAGTAGTGGATGTCTTTTGTTAGCATGTGCTTTTGTGAAGCGTACATTAACAATCAACACTGGTTCACTGTTTCTTTAGTACACATTTGTGATTTTAACCTAAGTTTTGTTTAATATAAAATGAGTATCCCTGGCCAGTGTGGCTCAGTTGGTTGGAGCATCGTCCCGTAACCGAAAAGTTGTGGGTTCTCTTCCCGGTCAGGGCACATGCCTAGGCTGCGGGTTCAGTCCCCAGTCGGAGTGCCTGCAGAAGGCAACCAATCAATGTTTCTCTCTCGCATTGATGTTTCCCTCTCTCCCTTCTTCTCTCTCTAAAAAACAATGAAAAAAATGACCTTGACTGTGGATTAAAAAAAATAAAAATTATAAAGTGAGTAAAATTACTTTCATAAATTTTGGTTTCCATTTTAAGATAAATTTCCAAATTCCCTTTCCCTCCATTATTTTTAGGCAACGTGTTTCTTTATCATGTGGACTGATTTCAGCAGTCTATTATTTTTTCATGGTACAAATTGTCCTAAGTGAATGAGGATCTCATATTAGAAAATTGAGTTCCTGGTTATTTCCCCCCAAACTTGCTTCCCTTACAGTAAATATTTCAAGGAAAGAATAGTAACTGATTGAACTGCTGTTGAAAGATCTAGCATGACAGAACTAAGAACTAATTTTGGGGTTTGGGAATGTGGGGGTCCCTGACAAGAGCTCTTTCAGTGCTCCTCAGTTAATGAATAACATTAAGTGTTCAGGTAAAATGAAGAGTTCCAAGTCTCTCACTTTAAATCAAAAGCAAGACACAATTAAGGGTGGTGAGGAAGGTATGTCGAAAGCCGAGAAAGGTTGAAAGCTAGTCCACTTGGGCCAAAAAGCCAAATTGTAAAGGCCAAGGAAAAGTTCTTGAAGGAAATTAAAAGTGCTACTCCAGGGAACACAGGAATGGTAAGAGAGTGAAACGGTCTTATTGCTAATGTGTCAAACGTTTTATTGATGTGGCTGGAACATCAAACCAGCCACAACATTTTCTTAACCCAAAACCTAATCCAGAGCAAAACCCTAACTCTCTTCAGTCCTATAAAGCTAAGGGAGGTGAGGAAGCTGTGGAAGAAACATTTGCAGCTAGAGGGGCTGGTTCGTGAAGTTTAAGCAAAGAAGCTATGTCTTCCATTATGACACTAATGTGTGAAATATTGCAAGAATTACCAAAATGTGATGCATAAAAGTGCCAGGTGAAGCAGCAAGTCATCCAGAATCTCTAGGTGAGGTACTTCTTGAGGGTGACCACACTAAATAACACATTTTCAATGTGGACAAAAAAACCTATTAGAAGAAGGTACTATCTAGGACTTTCACCGCTAAAGAGGAGTCACTGCCTGGCTTCAAACCCTCAAAGGACAGGATGACTCTTTTCTTAGGGCTCAATGCAGCTGGTGACTTCAAGTTGAAGCCAATGCTCATTTACCTTTCTGAAAAACTAGAATTTTAAGAATTATGCTAAATCTACTCTAGAACAGCAAAGCTGGGATGACAACACATTTGTTTACAATGTGACTCGCTGAAATTTTTTTTTGTTGGTGTTTTAGAGAGAGGGGAAGGGAGAAAGAAAGAGAGGGAGAGAAACATCAATGTGTGAGCGAAACATCAATGGGTTGCCTCTTGCATGCCACCAACCAGGAACTGAACCCGCAACCCAGTCATGTGCCCTGTCCCAGAATCGAACATGTGACCCTCCAGTTTGCAAGACAATGCCCAACCAACTGAGCCATGCTGGCCAGAGCAATTTGCTAAATGTTTTGAGTCCACTGTTGAGACCTACTGCTCAGGAAAAAAAAGAAAAAAAAGATTTCTTTCAAAATATTAGTTTTCATTGACAATGCACCTGATTACTCGAGAGCTCTGATGGAGATGTACAATGAGATTAATGTTTTATGCCTGTTGACACAATATCCCTTCTGCAGCTTATGGATCCAGGACTAACTTTGACTTTCACGCCTTATTTAAGAAATATATTTTATAAGGCTATAGCTCCTTAGACAAGGATTCCTCTGATAGACCTGACAAAGTACATTGAAAACTTTCTGGAAAGGATTCACCATTCTAGATGTCTTTTAGAACATTCATGATTCGTGGGAAGAGGTCAAAATGTTAACATGAACAGGAATTTGGAAGATGTTGATTCCAACCCTCATGGATGACTTTGAGGGGTTCGAGGCTTCAGTGGAGGAAGTAATCACAAATGTGGTGGAAATAGCACAAGAACTAGACTCAGAAGCAGAGCCTGAATATGTGATTGAATTACTGCAATCTTATGATAAAAATTTAGTGGATGAGGAGTGGCTTCTTATGGATGAGCAAAGAAAGCGGTTTCTTGAGATGGAATCTATTCCCGGTGAAGATGCTGCCAATATTGTTGAAATGACAACAAAGGATTTAGAATATTACATAAACTTTGTCGATAAAGCAGGGTTTGAGAGGATTAACTCCAATTTTGAAAGGAGCTCTGCGGGTAAAATGCTATCAAGCAGCATCACATGAGACAGAGAAATTGTTTATGAAAGAAGGAGTCAATCAATACGGCAAACATAATTGTTTTCATATTTGAAGAAATTGCCACAAGCACCCCAACATTCAGCAGCTGTCAGCAGCCCCCAGCAGCCCTCCGACACTGAGGCAAGACCCTCCACTGGCAAAAAGATTGTGACTCGCCGAAGGCTCAAATGGTTGTTAGCATTTCGTAGCAATAAAGTATTTTTAAATTAAGGTATGTACGTTTTTTTAGACATATGCTGTTGACTTGCTTTATCGCAATACACATTTTATTGCAATGATGGGGAACTATACCTGCAATATTCCCAAAGTGTACCTATAATAGACGAGTAGCAAAGCAATCCCCAGAGTACTAGGAATTGTCTCAGATTCAGCTAAAATTAAACCCAGATACAGGCAGAGTAAGTCCGGGAGCTGGTATTAAAATAAAATATGAAGTCATTACAAGTTTCTTATTCATCTAAGCAGAAAATTCTCTGAATCAAAAAAAATAAAATAAAATCCTACTTTTAACATTTTCAGAAGCAGTTCTCTTACCTGAAAGTTGTCTTTGATCCTTTCAGGGTTAAAGCTTTTAGGAATGACAACCACCCCTCGCTGGATGTTGAAACGCAAAGCAACTTGAGCTGCTGTCTTATTGTACTTTTTCCCCAATGCGTTTAGAAGAGCATCCTGTAACAAGGGTGGGGAAGATAAGTTCACCCTTAAAAAGAAAAGAAAACATGCATCATATTTAGTTTGACCAATGAGAACCAGCGGTTCACCAACGCTCCTCCCCCTCTGCCTTCCCAGTCACCTGGTCACCTCCCAGTTCATTTCAGATCATTTGTAACCAATTTCTCTGATCGCAGAGTCCCCAACGAAGAGTTGCTCTTAGCGTGGGAAGGTCAAAAGGAGCAAATTTATAGAGCTGCCTTTTTCAGAATGTAAATGGTGTTTTTGCAATGTGTCTTACAGAGAGAACTGGGTTAAAAGCAGGCGTAGGTGAGAAGGCAGGGAGGCTGGAGTGGAATAGGTAGAGGCAGAACTCTTGGAATCATCTTAGAGTACAAAAAAGTTTACTTTGGTCTGTGGACCACATCACAGTAGACATGTCACCATTGAATACAGAGATCAAAAAATTCTAAAATTTCAGAATATGGCCATAGAGACTCTGTCGAATAACACCTAAACGAACATTTATGGAGCATTTCTATGTTTTAGGCACTGTTAGGTAATTTCATACATATAGTATAATCAATTCTTACAACAACTAAGTGAGGAAGATTTTACTAGCTCCATTGGTATATATGGAGAATGATTTGAAGAGATTAACTAACTTTTTTTTTTTTAAGATCACACAAATAGTCATTTCAGGCAAATAATTCACATTAGCCTTATACTCTACATCAAAGGAAACAATTCCTGAAGAGACGTACAGCATTACTTACCATGTTGGATCCCTACTGGTCCCCAAAGGGCTATAGGCAACAATGACAATGTCATGTTGTCGGCAAAATTTCAGGAGTTTTGTCTGGATGAAATAGGGATGGCACTCAACCTATGTGGATACATCCAAGAGCAGGGCACAAAATTAAGGCCTTGTAGATGAATGCAATGTTACATAGTTAAAAAAAAATCCTTGACTAAAATTTATTTAAAAGTATTATGGATAATGAGATGAATCCTAAATATTTTTCCTAACAAGGAAACTTATGTTGTTTGTATACTGGTGAGATTAATTACAACAACATTAGTTGAGAGCACTATATTAAAAAATAAAACAAAGCCTTCACTAATTTGATATACAATTTAAAATCACACTTAAATGTAAATTTTTGTAATTACTGGTACAACTAAACATTTTCATGTGTTTACCAGTCTCGCAGTCTGCCTTCTGTGAATTTCTTTAGCCCATTTTTCTTTTGAGCCTTCGTACTTTTTTCTCACTAATATTTTTCATTGATTTTTTTATTAGTCTTTTAATTCTCAAGGATATGAACCTCTTTTTCTGTTACATTTTAAAAAATATAATTATCTATTTTTGCTTGCTCTTTGTTTCTGATGTTATTTTTAGATTTAATGTTTTTATACTACTAAATTTACCCTTTTTTTTATAATTTTCCCATGGCTTCCTTTTCTATTTATACCTCCAGAAAACTGAAACTCTCGTGTAGTATTTACAAATGACTTCCTCTTTCTCTTTAACTCTTGATCATAGGGACATCCACTTTGGAGCATAATATAAGGCAAAGACCTATATTGTTTCCATATAACTAGGTATTTTCCCCACACTATTTACTGAAAAATCCATCCTTTTGCCACTAGTTTGTGTTACTTTATTTTACATCAAGGTCCTCTACTTGGGTCTGTTTCTACAGTATTTCTTATTTTCTATTTATCTGCATTGTTGGTTCTTGCACTAATCTTACAGTATTGTAAATATTCTTTATGTCTTAATATCTGGCAAGTCTTATTCCCCCTTATTATTTTTCTTCAAATTTTGGGGGGAGGTTAATTACTTTTGTCTGGATTTAAACTTTCAAATCTTTTTTTTTTTTAAGAGAAATGTAAATTAAGAGAAGTTAAGACTTGCCCGGGTGCTTATGTAGAGTGATCACAGGACTTTTTGACCCCTGACCCAGGGTTCTTGCTACTAAGTAACTATTGGAATCTCTGACCACATCTCACCCCCTGTCAAAGTGTACCTGGTTGCTGACTGGCTTATATTTGAGTCCTGGTTTGTTCAGGATTAGCTCCAGCTGCCTGCGGTTAAAATTGGATACACCAAGTGATTTCACCAAGCCAGCATCTTTGCAAGCTTCCAAAGCCTGTGGAGTAAATGCCAATGAATCAAGAAAGAAGCCTCAAAACAAGCAAGAATGAATGTTCATAAGGGCTAATACAAATTCTATTTTTACATTTATTTTTATTTTTAAAAAATATTATTTATTTATTTTTAGACAGAGGGGAAGGGAGGGAGAAAGAGAGGGAGAGAAACATCAATGTGTGGTTGCCTCTCATGTTCCCCCTACTGGGGACCTGGCCCGCAATCCAGGCATGTGCCCTGACTAGAACTCGAACCCGTGACCCTTTGGTTCATAGGCCAGCATTCAATCCACTGAGTTACACCAGCCAGGGCATTTTTTTTTAAAATTTTGGTTTTAGAGTGAGGGAAAGGGAAGAAGAAAGAGAGGGAGAGAAGCATCAATTGGTTGACTTCCATACCTGCACCAATGGGACCAAACCTTCAATCTAAGCACGTGTCCTGACCAGAAATCAAACCAGCAACCTTTCTGTTTGTGGGATGACACCCAACCAAATGAGTACCACCAGCCGGGGCTTAATATAAATTCTTTAAAAACAGAAGTCCCTAGGTATGTCAATGGGCATTTTGTGAAGGAAAAAAGTGGCAGAGACAAGCAGGAATTGTGGGATTGAGTTGAAGGAGTTCTGTGTACCATATCTTCCCCTTGTAATATATATAATGATTCTATTTCTTGAAATTTGTTGAGGCTTTTTAATGGCATGGTACCTAATCAATTTTATAAGTGTTTGATATGTGTAAAAAATGTGTATTTTCTTGTTTTTGGACGCAAATCTCTTTCCCCTCTCTCTCACTCACATAAATGTATGTGTGTATATACACATACATTATATATAAAAAATTAGGGCTAGCTTTTCCTGTTTTTAACGTATTTTTCCTGAGATATGAAATAAATACTTCATTATTTTGAGCTATGAGCTCATTTTCTCCTGGGGATACTGGCTTTCCTGTCCTGCAGACCCTTAGAGGGAAACACCAGACTCCATCCAAATCTAGTCCGCTCCAGGGAGGTCAGGAGTGAGTATATGGTCTGTCAGGTAGGCAGCCCCAGGCACCAGAAAACCAGCGACTGCCTCCTTATGCCTCAATACAACCCCACTCTTCAGACCTTCAGCTGTTACCTAGAGGGGGAACATCCATTGGAAAGAGATACTGTGCTCATTAGAGTGTATTCCCAGCTTTTGGAGTCTGGAAGAGTACAAAGGCTGCCCTTCTACATACATCAAGCAGGAATACGCAGCTCACAATTTAAAAATACAGCCTTTTTCAATAAAAGGCCCACTTGAACTTACCTCCCAAGTGGCACACAGATTTGTCTTGTGATATAACCATTTGCCGTTCTCATCTCTAGGATAGATTTTATCTCCAGGCTTAAAAAACAAAACAAAACAAAACAAAAACAAGTATAATGCATTTTATTTGTATCTGGGAATTGAAATTATGGAATTTGAATTGTCATTATGCCAATACACCCTTGCCCTGGGAAAACAATTCAAGTTTAGTTATTTATATGTTTATATAATTATATAATAAATCATATACATTTTCTCACCTTTGGGGGACTGTCCAGAAATTCTTTCATTTTTTCCAAAATATGTGACACAGTAATCTCATTGTCCTACCCTGGCATTAATTTTCCCTTTGCTTATTGACAGATTATTATTCTTAAGTCATGAACTTTACTCCCAGTGACAAAATTACTCATAAAAAAAGAGTGGAGGTTGAGAATCAGGACTTTTAGACTCAGTGTTGTGACAACCTGTCCAGCCTTGCCAAAGTTGAGGACAGAGCGATATGTGCCTTCTCAGTTCTGGCTAACTTGCTCACTGGTTCTTTTCCTTCTGCCTTTGGGCCTTTCAGAGGTTTAGCATCTCTTTTTCCTACTTCACCCATTATCTGAGGGTCAAATTTCCTTCTCCAGTTCTTGGGTGATCCTCTCCTGACTAAGACTAACTGGTGTGGAACATTGTCTTACAGATTTCTCATTTTTGGCTATTTCTGAAAATGGGACCCGTTTCTTATGGGCTTGGAAAAGGAATAGAGAACAATAAAAGATGATTCCTAGGCTCCTTGGGTGGACGGTGGTCATCATTTCCCAAGGTCAGCTTAGGGATCGAGAGTTTTGTTTTGGATATTTTCAGTTTGAAGGGACCAAACCTAGTCCAAGTGGTTATTTGAGGAGGTGAATAAACAGAAGTCTCAGAAAGAGGCACAGAAAGAGGTCATGGTGGCAGACAAAATTGGGTCGCCCTCAGCGTGTAAAATGGGATTTAATTCATGCAACTAGATGAGATCATCTATAGAGAGAGTGTGGCTCAGTAAGACAAGGATATTGAGAGTAGAGGTGCTGGGCCCAACAACATTTGGAGGTTGACAGGGAAGGAGCTGCCAAAGAATCATGATAGGGAACATTCTAGAAGCCACAAACCAAAAATGGGTACAGGAGATAGTGGTCGACTGTGTTGAAATAGGTCAAATAATATGAGGATAAAATGTCTGTTGGATATGGTTGACGGTGTGGAAGTCTTTGTAGACCAAGATAATAGGAATTTTTATTTAAAATCAAGCAGATAGACAAAATTCATTATATTAAAAAATCCTTTTTTTTCTTCTGCCATCTCTTCCAAACAGAACTTTCCACTGGCAATAACACTTTCTTTAGCAAAGACAGTTTTGGCTCGATTTCTTCCTGTCTTGCCGAGAGCAGGAAAAAGCCTCCTAATTCCTCCATGCCGCATAATCGCTCACATCAACTACCCTGCCTCCGACTCTCAGGCCTGTGGACCTTCTCATACCTGTGACCCGCATTTCCGCCCCGGCCTCCCTCCGGATTTCTTGCCTTTTGCACTTCTCAATTTTACTTCTGTTCTGGAATGGTCTTCTGCCTCTGTCATGAACTCTGTCGAATAATTTTTACTTTCCCAGATTTTAATTAAGCCCTTATCACACCTGAAGCCACGTTAGATATTTCTATGATGTTCCTCTTAGCCTCCCCATGCCTTCTTTACTAGTCCCTCAGCGGATAATCCCATGACCTTTGCCCTCCACTCCTGCTCCCGCTGTAAGGCATTATTAAAAGAATAATCCAGTCCTCTAAAAACCCATGCTATTGATTCTCATTCCTGTTCAGCAGTAATTTTATTTATGTTTTTAAAACGTCCTTCATCTTTTAAAAAGGATAAGGTAGAAAGGGTCGTATAGTGTAGGAGAAAAAAGAAGGGGTTTGCATTAGGGGACCCAGGATGTGGTCCCAGTTCTGATGGACTTTAAACCTGAGTTAGCTACTTCATTGCCAGGGGCCTCAAGTTTCTCTTGTGTGAAATGAAGATATTCTATTTATCGGGATATATATTTCTACCTGAACATTTCATAATATTGTCTTTTATTATCTATGAAATGTCAGGAGTTGTGTCAGTAATTTCACATGTATCATTGTCACGACCCCTCACAACACCCGGCCAGTCACTTATTATTGTCTCCAATTTACTGATAATGAAATTGAAGCTCAGAAATATCGAAGAGACTATGCTAGGCAGTAATAAAGTTGGAAGACGGTCCCTCTTCTGTGCGACTCCAAAGCCCACACTCTTTCCAATGCACCGTGTTTGGGGATATGTTATGAGATCAGGTAGTAACTGACCAAGTCACCTGGCTCATGGGCGACAGAGCCGGGAGTCAAGTAGGCAGCCTGGCTCTAGAGCTCTACTTCGGACCACTGTGCTTGCTAAGTGCCCTTTGATGAGCGCAGTGGGGATCTGTCATTTTGTTTTCTACCATCTTCTTATGCCATCTTCTACAGAGGAGCCCGTTGCACATTGTTTGCGTGGGCTGGTGCAGCTCCGGCTCTTGGCCATACTTGCCTTCAGTCTCCCGTGGCCTCACACGAAGGTTAGGGAGCAAGGGGTACAATGCAGGAGCCACGCAAGGCTGACCGGCTTTCCCCTATGAGGCTGAATGCGCCGTCTCTCATTTCCGGAACTCTCTAGTTGCGTTGAAAAGGTAGGCTTGCCGTGTCAATGGGTATTTTTATCGTCATACAGAAAGGGATTTTTGAGAATGAAGCCAACCAGAGCACACGGAGAGAGAAAGGGCCAGAGTGTAGATACATAGTTTAAACGTCTGGATCCAGTTGTGCCTTGGACTTCTTAGTTCCCTTTTTTTGGCTAACGCCCGTTTAACTTGGACTTCTGCCATTTATAACAAGGGTCCTGACTTATACAAAGGTGTTGGGGATATGCCAAGTAATGCACCAAAAGTGTGGAATTGGCTAGGTCTGTATGGGATTGGGGACAGTGAGGATTTTCCCACATCTGGCTGAGAATTGGCTATTCTTTCTGTACAAGAGCATGGCATCTTGTTAAATTGTTCTTTTGTTGTGTCTTGAGACTCCGACAACGGACCTATTAAGATTGAAGCTTTAGGCGACTTAGGTGAAAAATGTTGGGTGTTAATGTTTATTTAGCACCCATTTCTGCAGTCTTCAGTAAGGCCCTAAAGAAAGATTAATGTGTTTACCGCTCCTTGGCTTGTAAGACGAGACGTAAGATCGTATTTTGCTAAAACAGCTACTTTCTGCTTCTGGATGCCATCAAAATGTCAGAAGTTAAGTTCCGAGCCTTCTAGAGTTAGAAAAGTCAGGGTCAGCCAAGACAGGAAGGGGAGAACCCTAGAGGGAAATAAAACTGGACTTGGGAGAACTCTTGTCCATTTCTCTCTGAAGGCAGGACCTCAGGCCATGGATGCCCTACCCGACAACGGAGCACCGCCCAAGGAGAAGCAAGGATGTCGTGAGCCATGCCTCTGTTTTGTATTATTTCAAGCCAGATGGGGCTATTCCGCTGAAGGCTGAGCAGATGAACAGGACAAGCAGGTTCTTTACTAAGATGCAGAAACCAGAGACTGAGGACTGGATACGAGAAACTGGCCCTACAAGATTTCTAGTTTTAATTACTCTTTTATGGAACTGACTGAATGTGAATTCACGTGAACGCCTAATGGGATTTTTAGGGGATATTGTCTTGTCCGTGGAATCCCAACCTGGCCAATAGAAGCCTTGGATTAACCTAGGTCATTGTGAAGCCTGAAACCCATATGTGTCTACGTGATGTAGAATGTGGAAAGGGAGCCTTCCCCAGTGTTCACCTTACGTGTGACCACAGAGGAGAGTCACTGAGGAAAGTGCTTGCGGAGGACAGAACAGGGTCAGCCAGGTTGGCTGCATAAGGGACTTCTAGCCACTGCAGTGGGGACACTCCTTGTTCTCCCCGGTCAGCAGGATCTGCTCTGCCTTGGGAACAAGTGACCCATTTCATTTTCAATCCCTCCTTCCCTCAGTGAAACTTGAAAGCAGTTACTTCTCTTCAGCAGTGTATATGGGATGTGCTGTTGGTGGTTCAATTAACCCTGAGTCCACAGGCTGAAGGAAGAAGTGCAATTGAACTAGAGGGAAAAGCTAGCACCCTGATCTTCTTACTCACTCCAAAACACCTGACCATTCTTTGGGTTATTTCCCTTTGGAGGGGGTGGAAGGTGAATAAGTTTTCAGCTGCATAGAATGTATTATTTTGCATTATGTCATGCAGGGACATTTTTATGGCTACATGGGTGGCAAGAAGGGTGTGTCTGGTTGCCAGATGACTGAAACGGGGACTACCATTTTGGGAGTATGTGATGTTTTTATGTAGAGAGTTTAAACTACAGGTGTAAAACCATGATATAATAAAAAGTGCATCGGATTATGAATTAAGAAACATGGGATCCAAGCCTGAGTCTGTTATAAATAATCTTTTTTGGCCATTTGTTGGGCTAGCTCAGTGCTATCTGATCTATGGCAATAAGACAATAACATTCTGTGGTGGTAGCTAATGAACTAGTCGCCAAAGAGCAGAGGCCAAACCTTTAGGAGTCTGAACTCACCTGGAAAGCCATGGGTAACTCAATGATGTAAAGATCGATATAATCAAGCTGAAGGATCTTGAGTGTCCTCTCTAGACATGGACGGACACTCTCTGGGTCATGGTCTGTACACCAAAGCTGCAGGAGTGAAAAGGGGCGAGTTAACTAATATCCACGCTGTTTAAAAAAAACAATAATGATTCAGCCCATTACCCTTTGAGAAGCCTTCACACACATTTTATTCATTCATTTTATTGCACAAAATATGTTGATGCTGAAGTTTTATCTGAATATAGGGTAAACTGATATTACTCTTGACACCCACAGTATAACTTTATCAGAATATAGTACCAGCATACACGGCCATATGTTCATTGCAGCATTATTTATAATAACCAAGATATGGAAGCAACCTAAGTGCCGATCAATAGATGAGTGGATATAGCACTCACTGATACATCTGATAAGGGGTTAATATCCAAAGTTTACAAAGAACTTATAAAACTCAACAACAAAAAGAGAAACAATCCAATTAAAATATGGGCAGAGGACCTGAATAGACATTTCTCTAAAGAGGACATCCAGGCGGCCAATGGGTATATGAAAAGATGCTCAACATCACTAAGGTCAGAGAAATGCAAATTAAAACCACGATGAGATATCACCTCACACATGTCAGAATGGCTATCATCAGTAAATCAACAAATAACAAGTGTCGGTGAGGATGTGGAGAAAGGGGACCCCTCATGCACTGTTGGTGGGAAGGCAGACAGGTGCAGCCACTGTGGAACGCAGTATGGAGCTGCCTCAAAAATTAAAAATGGAACTGCCTTACGACCCAGTGATTCCATTTCTGGGAATTTATCCAAAGAGACCCAAAACACTAATTTGAAAGAATATATGCACCCCTACGTTCATTGCAGCGTTATTTATTATAGTCGAGACCTGGAAGCAGCCGAAGTGCCCATGAGTAGGTGAGTGGATAAAAAGCTAAGATGCATTTACACAGTGGAACATTACTCGGCCATAAAAAAGAAGGAACTCTTTCCCTTTGTGACAGCATGGGAGGACCTGGAGAGCATTCTGCTGAGTGAAATAAACCAGTCAGAGAAAGACAAATGCATGTGATTTCAGTCGTATGCGGAATCTGATGAACGGACGGAACTAACAAGTGAGATAGAGACAGACTCACAGATAGAGAGCAGGCTGACAGCTCTGGGAGGGGGTTTGGGGCATAGAGGGGCTGAGCAAAAAAGAAAACACTCGTGGACACCGACAGCAGTGTGGTGATCGCAGAGGACGGTGGGGGTGGAGGTGGGAGAGGGTATAAGGGGGATAAACAGTAATGGAAAAAATACAATAAAAATAAACTATTAAAATAGATGAGTGGATAAAGAAGTGGTACATATATACAATGAAATATGACTCAGCCTTATAAAAATGAAATCTTGCCATCTGCAAAGCAGCATGGTTGGACCTACAGCGCATTGTGTTGAGTGACATAGCCAGACTAGAGAAAGACAAATGCCATATGATTTCACTTATATGGGGAATATAGAAAACAAAATAAACGAAACAAACTCATAGGTGCAAAGAACATTTTGATGGTTGCCAGACTGAAAATGGTGAAGGGATTAAGAAGTACAAATTGGTAGTTATAGAACAGTCATGGGGATGTAAAGTACAGTATAAGGAATATAGTCAATAATATTGCAATAACTATGTGTGGTGTCAGATGGGTACTAGATTTATCAGCGTAATTAATCACTTTGCAAGTTATTTAAATGTTTCATCATTGGGTTGTATACCTAAAACCAGTATAATATTGTACATCAACTGTAATTGAAAGATAAAAATTATTTTTAAAAAAGAATATAGGACCAGAGACTTAAAGACCCACTGGAACCACAGAGGTCCTATTTTGGAGACAAAGTCTTCCTCCGCTCAGTGCTAATGTCCTACCTGACTCTCTCTCAGCCTTTAACCTTTTCCTCATTGTGAAGCGAGGGAACATGTATCTGAATAGCTGTGCTGATCTGGGCAGGCAGTTTCTTTTCATGTCACTCTGATAAAAGATGTGCTTCATTTGAGCAAGAAGTATGGTTGTGTGAACAGATTCACTGGATGCTTCACATGTGACAGGCAGCTGGCAACAGGCAGCTGGCACAGAAGCTGGTGAAATTTGATATTATGGCAAAGCTTTAGACTCCCCCTGACTGCTCCTTTGTTCCCATTTCCTACTGGGACCCCGGGGAAATTCTGCCAGCTCCTCCTGAGAACTTACTGGGTGTCTCGCTGAACTCACATGTCACCAAAATGGCGGGCTAGGAGACCCCACAACAAGGCCAACAATTCAACAGCTATGCATGAATGAAAATGGAGAGACGTTGGTCAAAGGGCACAAACTTCCAGTTATGAGATAAGTAAGCTCTGAGTAGCTAATGTACAGCATAGTGATTATAGGCAATAATGGTGTATTATATACTTTAAAGTTGCTGAGACAGCAGGTCTTAAATGTTCTCACTAGAAAAAGGGACGGTGTTAGCTGACACTATGGTGATAATCATTTTGCAATATATTAAATGTATCAAATCAACATGTTGAATACCTTAAATTCACATAGTGTTATATGTCAATTATACTTCAATAAGTGTGGAAAAAATAAAGTTAATGAAATAAACTTAGATCACTTAGCAAAAAAAAAAAAAGGAAAAATACTTGATCTCTGAAGTGTTAGGTAATGAAAGATTAAAGCTTGTCTTGTCAAGTTGGAGCACATGTTCCCTTAAAGTCAGTAAAACATAGGTTGCTGAGGGGTGCTCAGAGTCTCACCATAAATCAGTACATATTCTTAAAGATTTTATTTATTTATTTATTTGTTTATTTTTAGAGCAAGGAGAAGGGAGGGAGAAAGAGAGGGAGAGAAACATCAATGTGTGGTTGCCTCTTGCGCGCCCCCTACTGGGGACCTGGCCCACAACCCAGGCATGGGCCCCGCCTGGGGAATGGAACCAGCGACCCTTTGTTTTGCAGGCCAAAGCTCAAACCACTGAGCCACACCAGCCAGTGTGGACTATGCAGTCAATTCTTAAATAGGTGTAGCAAGCACCTTTTTTAAGGTTTAATGCTTTACTCTAAGGAGAGACTGGTGTAATAATAAAATCTTTTGGAACCACAGTTGTAAAGCTTTAATAAAGTGAAAAGCTTCGGGCTGATATTTTGGGACAGCGGCTCCACACAGCCTTGGATCATAACCCCAAAGCGGCTGGTGATTTGGGGAATCGCAACCTCCTGGAGAACTTGGAAAGAGCCTGGATGGGGAGCTGGAAGGTAGAGAGGTCTGGGAGGGTGGGCGAAATCAGAAACAGTGTCTTTTTCTCTTTAGAACACTCAGGAGAATTGCATTCTTTTCCTGCAGAGCTGCCTGTAAGTCTACATTCCACATTCCCTTTGGCATTCATTTCAATCATGATGCTTTATCTTTCTGATTGCTTTTCAACACATAGTGATTTCTAACACCGGAGATTTAAATTGCTCACAAGGTAGTGACCTGAACAAATGTGGTACATTCATACAATGGAATATTATTTGACCATTAAAAGAAATGGTATTCTGATACACGTTACAACTTGGATGGACCTAGAAACATTATATGAGTGAAAGAAGCTAGACGCAAAAGACCACATATTTTATGATTCCATTTGTATGAAACGTTCAAGATAGGAAAACTATGCAGACAGAAAGTAGGTCCGTGGTTGCCAGTTACAGTGGGAGTGGTGGTGAGAGGGGTCAATGGGGAGTGACTGCTAGTGAGCATGGGGTTGTTTTTGTTGTTGTTGTTGTTGTTGTTGGTTTTATTTTATTTTTTTGGAGGGATGAAAATATTGTGAAATTAGGTAGTGGTTACAGTCATGCAACCTTTGTGAATTTACTAAAACCCAGTGGTTTAAAATGGTGAATTTTATGGCACATGAGTTATAGCTCAATAAAGAAATTAACAGCCTATGAACAAATAGGTAAGCATGAAAGGAGAAGAAGGCGGCCCTTTTAAAGAAAGCGCTGGCCAGTGCTTCTGTAATATGAACATCTCCTCCTTTCCCTC
The DNA here is from genome assembly GCA_004026545.1 of Mormoops blainvillei. NCBI lineage: Eukaryota > Metazoa > Chordata > Mammalia > Chiroptera > Mormoopidae > Mormoops > Mormoops blainvillei. The sequence continues at coordinate 57,338 of PVJD01004980.1, forward strand.
CACTCCCCAGATTTTTGCTTTGCGGATTTGGTTCTTTGCATGTATTTTAAATCCTTGCCCATGTCTGAAAAAGGAGCTTCGCCCTGGTCCCACTTCACGGGGCTTATTAATCCCTAAATTCTTGACATGAGTAAGGAATTAGGCAGTTGAAAATTCACTCCTCTGGGTAAGTCCAAGATCCTGTGGCAGAGAGAAGTGACGTTGGGCCCACCACTAATGTGAGATGGAGGGTGGAGGGAAGCTCTCACCTTTCCGCAGTAGAAAATATCCTCTCTCCGCACCTTCCCTTCTGCTATCTTCTCTCTGATGGCCTCCCCCACCTCGTGCTCGTTCTGGTAGACGTAGGCCCCATCAAAGTGCCGGAACCCCACGTCGATGGCTATCTTCACTGACGTCGCACAGGTCCCCTTAGGGGTCTGAAATGACAAGGGGAATGGGGTTTGGGAGAAAAGAAATGGATCTTTCCTTTAGTTCAATCATGATTAATCAGGACAATTTGCTGTACATTGTTTGAGAGTGAACATGACAAATTCCCAATTCCACACTGTTGTGTTTGGAAGATGGTATCAGGAGGCTGGAGAAACTGGCCTTCCAGGGAGTGTCCTGTCCTCAGTGTGGGGCTCCACCCATCCCAGGACTGCCCTCAGCTTTGTGGCTTCAGAAATGTGACTTGATCAATTTTGCCAGGGAGAGTTCACGGTATCCGTGCTATAGGACGGCACAAGTTCATGGATGATCGCTCAATTATAAACCAAAGGTTTGGGTGAATAAACTGACATATATTCACAGAAAGGAATACTACCCAGTGATAAAAAAGGAATGAACTATTGACACACACAACAACATGGATGAATATCAAATAATTATACTGATGGAAAGAAGCCAGACCTAAAAGAATAGATACTTTATGATTCTATTTATATGAAGCGCTAGAGAATGAGAACTAATCTATAGCGACAGACACAGATCAGTAATTGGCTGGGGTGGGGGTTGTGGACATGGGATCACAAAGGAGCACAAGGAGGATTGGCGGTGATGGATACATTCTCCATCTTGAATGCGGTGATGACTTCATGGGTTCATACTTGGGTCAAACTTGTCTGATTGTATACTTTAAATATGTGCAGGGGTGTTTTTTTTTTACGTCAATTTTACCTCAGTAAAACTGGGGAAAAAAGATTGTTGATGGGCATGCTAGATTTTTTGAGATATACTTTCATCAAATTTGATAGCCAAAACTTTGTTCATTTTACTAACCCGCATGAAGAATAAGAATGAGAATGTCCTCTCTCATTAACAGGAAAAAAAAAGTGCAAATTCTTAACATGAGTTACAAGTTACCCATTTTTCAGATTGCACAGAAATTACTGTTCTTTAGTTATGATGGCATTTTATTTTTTATTAAGGTAACATTGGTTAATAACAGTATATAAATTGCAGATAAACAGCATTATAATTTGCTATCTGTATGCTCTGTTGTGTGTTCACCACAAAAAGTCTGGTTCCCTTTTGTCATGATATATTTGACCCCCTTTACCCTTTTTCCCTCACCCCCGACCACCTTCCCTTCTGGTGACCACCATTCTGTTGCCTGTATTTATGAGTTTGTTTTTGTTTTATTTTGTTAGTTCATAATGTTTTTGTTTTATATTCCACATATAAATAGTTTTTGTCCTTTTCTGTCTGACCCATTTCACTTAGCATAATACCCTCCAGATTCATCCATGTTGTTACAAATGGCAATGTTTCATCTTTTTTATGGCTGAGAAATATTTTGTTATATATATATATATATATATATATATATATATATATAATCATCTTTATCCATTTATCTGTTGATAGACACTTAGGTTTTTTCCATATCTTGGCTATTATAAATAATGCTGCATTTAACATAGGAATATGTATATCTTTTTTAATTAGTGTTTTCATATTCTTTGGATAAATACTCAAAGGAGGAATTGCTGGATCATATGATAGTTGTATTCTTAATTTTTCCTACTGTTTTCATAGGGGTTGCAACAATTTACGGTTCCTCCAACAGCGTTTAAATGTTCCCTTTTCTTCACATCCTCTTCAATACTGTCTTTTGGATAAAAGCTATTCTAAGTTATGAGCTAGTATTACATTGTGATTTTAATTTGCATCTCCCTAATAATTAGTGATGATAAACATTTTTTTATATGCCTGTTGGCCATCTTTATGTTTTCCATAGAAAAATGTTCAGATTTGGCTTTTTAATCAGGCTTTTTGGTTTCATTTTTTTTGGTACAGTTATATGATGTGTGTGTATGTATATGTATATATATGTGTGTGTGTATATATATCTCCACCCTTTATTGAACATGTCATTTGCAAATATCTTCTCCATTCACCTGGTTGCTTTTTTGTTGTTGATGGTTGTCTTTGCTGTGCAGAAGCTCTTTAGTTTGATTAGTCCCATTTGTTTATTTTTTCTTCTGTTTTCTTGCCTTTGGAGTCAAATTCGCAAAAATACCACCAAGACCAATGTTCAGAAGCATAGTGCCTATGTTTTCCTTTATGTATTTTATTGTTTTGGGCCTTACATTTAACTTTTTAATCCATTTTGAGTTAATTTTTATTTATGGTATAAGATAGCTGTCTAGTTTAATTCTTTTGCATATAGCTCTCCAGTTTTCCCAACACTATTTATTGAAGAGGTTTTTTTTCTTTATTGCATGTTTTTGACTCTGTCATACATTAGTTACCCATATATGTATGGATTTATTTCTGGACTCTCGGTTCTTATCCTTTGGTCTGTTAGTCTGTTTGGCTGCCAATACCATACTGTTTTGATTACTATAGCTTTGTAAAATAGTTTAAAATCAGTAAGTGCGATACCTCTGGCTTTGTTCTTTTTTTTTTCTTCTTAGAATTGCTTTGGCTATACAGGGTCTTTTGTTGTTCCATACAAACTTGAGGATTTTTTTTTTATATTTCTGTAAAAAACACCATTGGTATTTTCATAGGGATTACACTGAATCACTAGATTGCTTTGGGTACTATGGCATTTTAATGATGTTAATTCTTCCTATCCATGAGCACAGTAGAAGCTTCTATTTATTTGTATTTTCCTCAGTTTCTTTCTTCAGTGTCTTATAATTTTCCAAGTACAGGTCTTTTACCTACTTGGTTAAATTAATTCCTAGGCATTTTATTTATTTATTTATTTATTTATTGAGGCAATTGGAAATGGGGTTTTTTTTTAGTTTCCCTTTCTGATAGTTAATTATTGGTGTATGAAAATGCAACTGATTTTGGAATATTTATTTTCTAGTGTGCTACTTTACTGAATTCATTTATCATTCTAGTAGTTTTTGGTGGAATCTTCAGGGTTCTCTACATACAGTATCATGTTATCTGCAAATAACGACAGCTTGTCAGGTGGGATCCACAGGGAATGGGGAGGGTGGGAAAGTGGATATCCCCAGGCTGATGGTGTGTGTGTTGGGAGGGCATTGCCAGTCGGGCTAGTGGGTAAAATGACCCTCGCCCCAGAGGCATACAGCTCAGTCTCTTCCAGTGTGTCCCTGATACCCCCTGAGTCTAAATGAACCCCCCGGAGAGCTTTATAAGAAAAATTGCAGCAGGCCCAGGCTTCCTGCAGCTAGCTAATTTTTTCACAAGGCAGGAGGTTGGCAGGGCTGGGCCATAGAGAGTCAGAAGGCTGGGGCGTGTGTAGCTCTCCAGGCCAGTGCCTTAAGGGGGGGGGGGGGCGGTGTGCAGAAAAGACAATGTCTGTGGGCAGCCTGGGAGAGGGACTCGGCTCAGGGCCAATGGCAGCTGTCCCTCTAGCCCTCTCCCTGAAGCCACACGACCCAGTCTCTCCCTGTATGACTGCAGTTTGCTTTGAGTTGCCCTCCTTCTTGTGTTGGAGCCTGGGGGGAATACTTGTGAACCTAATTTTGTGTGTTGACACTTTGAAAGGCTGCCTCGGTTTCTAGCAGCCTCCTGGCTGTTCCTGGCAGATGCATTTACAAACTGATTTTTATAGACAGATGGTATATGGGCTTCTCTTCCTGGCACTGGTGCTCCTGGCTCAGAGCCTGGAGTGGGGTTGAGACCCTTCTCTCCTCAAGGGGGCCCTTTGCAGCTGAGATAGCCCTCTGCATTCTCAACCACACCGCATGGCAGTTTGGGGCCAGTCGTTTCACATCTCCATCCTTCCTTCCAGTCTCCATGTGGTGCTTGTGTATGTCCTTAGTTATCAGAGTTCTGTTCAGCCAGTCTTCAGTTAGTTATTCAGGCTGATATTGTACTATAATTTAGTTGTGAAGAGGTGAGTGTGATTTCCACCTGCTCTGCCATCATCTTGGATCTCCCAGTGTATTCTTTTATAATCATTCGTATTTCTGTGGTATCCAGAATAACTTCTCATTCATCTCTGATTTTATTTGACTCATCTCTTTTTTCCTCAGTGACTCTAGCAAAAATTTTGTTATTTTTTTATCTTTTGAAAGAACCAATAGAAAACTTATTTTTCTATTGTCTTTTTCTTCCCTATTTCCTTAATTTCTGCTTGTATTTTTATTATTTTCATCCTTCTAATAATTTTGGGCTTCATTTGTTCTTTTTCTAGTTCCTTAAGGTGTAATGTTGATTGCTTATTTGAGGTTTTTCTTGTTTCTTGAGGTACACCTGTATTCCTATAAAGCCCTCTTTTAGCATCCCTTTTGCTGCATCCCAAAGATTTTGGTATGGTATATTTTTATTTTCATTTGTCTCTATGCATTGTTTGATTTTTTCATTTGATTTCTTCATTGACCCAATGGTTGTTGATAGCATGTTGTTTAATCTCCATATATTTGTAATTTTCCAGCTTTCTTGTAGTTGATTTCCAGTTTATATTATTGTGGTTAGAAAAAATGCTGATATCATTTCAGTTTTCTTAAACTTATTGAGACTTTTTTTTGTGTTCCAACATATTGTCTATCCTTGAGAACGTTCCAAGTGTAAGTGAGAAGAATGTGTATTCTGTCACTTTGGGGTAGAAAACTCTATAATTGTCTATTAAGTCCATTTGATCTAATGTTGATTTAAGGCTGATGTTTTTGTTTACTTTCTCTCTAGATGATCCATCCACTAATGTAAGTGAGGTGCTATGGTCTCCTACTATTATTTATTGTGTTATTATTCATTTCTCTCTTTGGGTCTGTTAATAAGTCCTTTATATATTTTGGTGCTCCTAGGTTGGGTGTATGTATATTAATAAATGTATGTATTCTTGATGGATTGTCCCCTTTATTATTGTAAAATGTGCATTTTTGTCTCTTGTTACTTTTTTTTTCTTGAAATCTATTTTGTCTGATATCAGTATGGTTGCACCCAGTTTTCTCTGGGTCCCCTTTGCTTAGGGAATTAACTCTTACCCCTTTCTTTCGAGCCTATGTTTGTCTTTAGAACTGAGATTGGTTTCCTATAGTCTTGTTTTCTAATCCATTCATCTACTCTGTGCCTTTTGATTAGTAAATTCAGTCTGTTTACGTGTACAGTGATTATCGATATATGAGGACTTACTAGTAACTACCATTATATATTTTGTTTTCTGGTTGCTCTGTATCTCCATTGTTTTGTTTTCTCTTGTTTTTCTGTCTGCTGTTTTAGTTTTGTGGTTTTCTATGATGTTTCTCTTGTTTCCTCTTATTTTGTGTTTTGCATCTCAGCTCTGCAATTTTGTTTTGTGGTTTGTGCATATTATCTCATAGATAAAACAGTCCTTTTTTCTTTTGATAGCATCTCATCTTCATTTGCCTATACAAGCCACATCCTTTTACTCCTCCCCTTTTATGCTTTTGTTTTTACAAATTATTCCTTTTTTATGTTTTGTGTTTATTACCAAATTGCAGTAGTTATATTTTTAATACATTTTTCCCTTTAACCTTTATGTTATAATTGTTTAACACCCTCTTCTTAAATAGGGTTGCAATTTTCTTCTCTTTGTTGCCTTACTCACCATTTTGTGTACTTTTGTCTTTTTGTTTCAGGTAGAAGTGCTCCTTTCAACACTTCTTATAATATAGGTCTTGTAGTAAATTCCCTCAGCTGTTGTTTGTCTGTGAAAGCCTTTATTTCTTCTTCATATCTAAAAGATAACTTTGTTGTGTATATTACTCTTGGATAGTGATTTCTATCTCTCAATATTTTGAGTCTATCATTCCATTCTCCTGGGCTGTAGGATTCCTACTGAGAAGTCTGATGATATTCTGTTGGGGTTTCTTTTGTAGGTTACTTCCTTTATTTTCTGACCACCTATTAACTTTTGACAGTTTGAACATAACCTGTCTTAGAGAAGGTCTTTTGACTTAGGATCATTAGATGTTCTGCTAGCTTCTTATACTTGAATGTCCTATTTCTCCCTTAGGTTTTGGAAGTTCTCATCAATTATTCCTTTGAATAGGCTCTGTTCCCTTCTCTCTTTCTTCTTCTGGGATTCCCATTGTCCTTATGTTGCCCTTTCTAATAGAGTCCGATAGTTTTTGTAGAGCTCCTTCATTTTTAAAAAACCCAAGTTTCCCCTCTCTTCCATCTAAATCATTTCTAGATTTCTGTCTTCAACCTCCCTAATCCTCTCTTCCTCATAGCCTTCTCTATTTGGCACCATTTTGATTTTAACAATTCAGCAGGCTCATAATTAGAGGTCTTTGCTTTGTTTTCCAGTAGATGGTACTATAGTACAAACTTTTGTTTTCTCTTACCTATGCTACTTGCCCCTCCAGGTAGGGGTTGTTACTGTGGTCATGGGAGTTGCTGCCTGTGTGACAAGGTGGTGAGTGTTCCCGCTGATTTGGGGGCATTTGTATATCAGTGGTATGAGGATGTGGTGGGCGAGGGGAGAGCTGAGTTTGTGAGCCCAGTGTACTGCTACCTGGTTCCCTTCCCTGCTGGTGCCATTGTGCAATAGCTGGAAGGCCAGAGACACGTTTTTGCTTCTGCTATCAGACTCCACTACGATAAAGGGAGAGGGAGCAGGTTCTCAGGTGCCAGTGCTGTTTCTATCTTTCGTACCTTCCATTGGGCCATAGTCGGGGGGGCTGCACCCTGGCTCCTTCACCACTACCTCATTAGCTGGGGCCATGGGCCAGCCATGGTGGCTATTGAGCTACATCTTCAGGCACCAATGCTATAGTCTCACTCAGCCTGCCTCCCCTGTATGTTCCAATACAGCCTCCTTCAGATGTACCCACATATGGATCTCTCAAGCTTGCCAGTGTGTTGAACAGAGGAACCTTTGTTGCATTATAGATGTCTGATTAGCTGTAGATTTCAGGGGAGATACACAGGGGTCTCTACATTCCGCCATTATGCTCTCTGATGGCATTTTAAATGTGTAAGAGTATGTCTCAATGTACAGGTGGCCATTAGACACATGAAAGGATACTCAACGTTACTAGTCATTAGGGAAATGAAAATTAAAACTACAATGAGATATCACCTTGCACCTGCCAGAATGGCTGTCATCAATAAAGCAGCAAACAACAAGTGTTGGCAAAGACGTGGGGGAAAGGGAAACCTTGTGCACTGTTAGTGGGAATGCTAACTGCAGCCACTATGGAAAAGCATGGAGGTTCCTCAAAATATTAAAAATAGAACCACATATGACCCAGCAATGGAATTGCTGAATGTATTTGGCTGAAGAAATCCAAAACGTTAATTCAAGAAGATAAAATGTCTTTCCATGTTCGCTGCAGCATTATTTACAATAGCCAAGACATGGAGTCAACCCGTCTCCATCAATAGACAACTGGATCAAGATGTGTTACATGTACAAAATGGAATATTACTCAGCCATAAAAAAGAATGAAATCTTACAACTTGCAACAACATGGATGGACCAAGAGGGTGTTATGCTCAGTCTCTGGCCCCTCTTCCCTGACAGAAATTCTTTCACTGATCCAACCCTAATCATGCTTTCCTGAGCTCTTTTCCAACACGGACTTCCACGCTCATCTCTGCACTGGTGAAATGGAGCAAAAGCCGGCTAAGTCAGCTTAGCAACAACCCCTGCCTCATCCTCCATGTCTGATCACCTGTGACGCCTAATCAGGTTCTTCTCATCCTCCATTATCCCCAGTGATGTCTAGTCATCCAATTCTGTCTTCAGCAAGAATCCTGTTGGGTCAGTGTAGCCAGAATCCCCCCTTACCCTTGATGTTTGCTCCTAATAATTTTCTATCCACTGACCCCTGTCCTGCTCCCTGGCTGTAGATTCCACTCGCCTTTGCTGTGTTCAGAGTTGAGCCCAATCTCCTACTGTAAAATTCTATCACAGTAGTCCCTATATCCATCAAGACACTCCCTCTCCTCGGATAAAGTCTTCTTTACCATGCTTTAACAGGTGTCGCTGAATAATTATTTTTCTTTAACACCCTGTCCCCCGTATAAAAAAAAATGACATAAGAAGAAGACTTTGCCTTCCCCAGGTAGAATAATGTTCCCTGGGTTGAGAGAAAGAGAAGGGTTTGGTAGACATTGAGGGGAAAGTAAGGAATATTTAAAGGATGGCATAGTTCTGCCCTGGCTGGTGTGGCTCAGTGAATTGAGTGCTGGCCTGTGAACCAAAATGTTGCCAGTTTGATTCCCAGTCAGGGCACATGCCTGGGCTGTGGGCCAGGTCCCCAGTTGGGGCTGTGTGAGAGGTCACCGATCGATGCTTCTCTTACACACTGATGTCTCTCTCCCTTTCTTTCTCCTTCCCTTCCTCTTTCTCTGGAAATAAATAAATTAATAAATAATAAATAAAATCCTAAAGGATGGTGTAGTTCTGAGAAGGGGTTCTGAGCTTTGTGTCCCCCACCTCCTCCAACCCAGGGGCAGAATGGACCTGATGAGACAGGCTCCTTTGTTCATTAAGGGCTTAGACTTCACCTCACCTTTGCCCCATATACAAAGCCGTTGGCTCACTCTCCAGGTTATAAACACTATTTGCAGTTACAGAAATCTCAACAAGGGCCACCCAGGAAGAAACATCGGGTCAATTATGACCATAATCCACCTTGCTACACCACTTCCTCCCCATGGCTTGAGGACTAGATTTTTCCATTGTTCCTTTCGTCTTCGAACAAGTGTTCCCTCTCTTAGAGAACTTCAGCTTTGCCTCATACTGCGTTTATAGGTGTATTTGTTTTTGCTGCCACAGTCATCTGCTTATAGATTTTAAATTTCTTGTTTCTAGCCCATTGTTTTGATTCCTGTATTATGTACAAAAATGCCTCACATGTGGTAGGCACACAATACATACTTATTGATATTAGTGTCCATTTTCCAAAATACTTGCCATTGATCCTGGATTTGTGTCATTTGCACACCTGGTAATATTCTTGAGTTTTACATGAAGTTTTTGATTAATATTAGCTACTAACTCTATGAGCTGATATTCGTACCAAGTCAATTGATTTCTATCAAAGAAAAGAAAAAGGAACAAGACTCCGGACTCTCGCCCATTGGACCCGCCCAGATGGAGCTATGGGGAGAGAGAGAGAAATAAGGGAGATGTGTCGGGAGGCTATTACAGGCTGCTTCATCCCTGTGGGGAAGCATTCTGGGAAGCTTTCACAGAGAAAAGCCACACGGGCAATTTGTGCACTTGGGTTTTTTCATTAGCGATCATTAGGTGAGACGATGCACAGGGTGCTTAGTGCTTCTAAATGTTAGTTCATCTCCAATTCCCTGAATTCACAGGCATGAAACACCTTGACAAGAAGGTCGGGCGACACTGAGAGAGGGAAAACAAAAGGCTTCGTCGGCCAGGAGAAGCTGGGTTGGTCAGTGTCACATGGCTCCATAAAATTGCTTTTCTGAGCTGCTTCCCCCCAGTTCCTATCTCCGTATGTTCCAGTGGAATCTAGACCAGGCAGAATTTGGAGGAGACAGGGTTAGTCTTCCTTATTTTAGCCTCCCATCTCTGCTCCGACCCCATCCCCCACCGAAGACATGCCTGAATCTTCCCTCGGTGTCCTAGTGCTCTCTCACTTCTGTACCACAATTGAACAGGATCCCAGGAAATATATTGACTGCATTGACTCTGTACACAAAACATGAATGAGTTCCAGGTAATGAGTTACCTCAGCCTGGCATTCACCTTGTATCTCTATCTCCTGTGGAGTAAAGGCTTTGAAGAGACTCGGAGGCCTGTTAAGAGAGAAGACTAAACTTTGGCGCCAGCCTCCACCTCCAGGAGTCAGACTAAATCCAAACTAGCACTTCTATTTCTGGGTGACCGACTTGGGGACAGGTGTTTCTAAGCCTCTACCTCATCAACCCTGGGTAGATAATAAAGGGGTTCTCAGTTGTTTGGCTTGGAACTGACATGCTCTGCCACCTCTGCCTCTCCGCCTACCCCAGATCTATCGGATAGATCTTCAGGTTGTGTCTTTTTCTTCACATTAGAGTGTCTGATTTTGTGAGACCCACCATTAACTTCATATATTATTTTACAACTGATAATATTTCTGATTACAAATGTGGTTTGTGCACACATGATCACTTGTATAGCGGTCATCCCACGTCATGTTCTTTAATTGGTGTCTGCCGTTTCTTGTGAAGTAAGTTACAGCTCTTCTTGGGAAAAGGCACCTGACTGCTTTTGAATGTCTCTAACCCATAGCATTTATATATCCTCGGAGCATATGTTCCTAGATACTTTAGTTTATAGACATGTACACAGAAAGTCATAATTAGAAATATACAGCTTCATTAATATAAGATATATTCATAACAGGCAATCTAGTATAGGGATTAAAGTATAAGATCTGAGTCCAGGCTACTTGGTTAAAAGCCCTGCTCTACTCCTTAGCATTCTAAGTTTGGGGCAATGTATTGAACCTCTGTTTTCTCATCTATAAAACTGGATCCCGCAGTATTTCATTCAAAATATTGTGAGAATTAAATTAGAAAATGCACGTAATGTGACACACTTAAAAGAGTGCCTGGCACGTGGCTAAGTGTTTGGAAACATTCAGCTGTTGTTATTGTATCCATGCGCCTCTGCATGGCCTCTGATGCTGACATACATGCGTATCCCTGTTCAGAAACTCATTCGCTAATTGGACAAGCATTAGCTGAACACCCATTACCTCCTAGACACTATGCTGGGAATAGAGAGCTAAATAAGACACAGTCTCTTTCCTAATGAGTTTCACCATCTTGTGGAGAAGGTTGCAGAGAAACCACGATTACCATGTAGTGTGGTAAGTGCTACCGAAGAGGCGAGCGTAAGAGGCTGTGTGAACATGTAGGACTGGGACGTGGGATTCTAAGGAGAGATATCCTTGAGCTGAGTCTTGAAGGTTTCGTAGATGTTAGCCGAGTGAACAAATTAGGAGAAAGGGGTCCGAGGTGGAAGGTAGCATGTTCAAAGGTACAGGGATGGGAGGGATGTTTGAAGGACTTAGGTTGTTACATTTTCCACGTAGGGAGAGGATGGAAGAGTGGTGGCAGGTGCTGCTGGATCGGTGGGTCTTGACAGAACCATAAAGGCCCGGTATGCAAGGTAAGGGGTGTGAACTCTACACTGTAATTGACAGGGAGCCACTGAAATGATTAAACAGAAGAGGGCCGTGATCAGATGAGGGCCGAGGAAGCTCCCAATAGCCCCACTTTGGATAACTAGTTTGGAACAAAATTGGAAGGATAGGACAAAGATACATTAAGAGCCTAAATGAAGGCAGGGATGATGGAGAAAGGGTAGGCTGTGAAACGAGGAAATGTTTCTGAGATAAATTCAGCATCAATTTAGCAATCATTAGCATGCCATGCGGAGAAGGGGAGAGGTGAGGAAGAGGGCAGAATGAGGACTCGCACTTAGATTTCTAGCTTGGATGGCTGGGGGCAGTGCTGTTTGCTAGGAGGAGGGGTATTTTGGGGGCAGGGAGAGATGATGAGTATATTTTGTCATGTTGACTTAGAGGTGCCTGTGGAAGATGGAGTACATACTTGGTTGTACAGCAGAATTATCCAAGGAGCAGGATAAATGTAGATTCTTAAGCTCTTCCCCCAGAAGTCCAGATTCTGTAGGCCTAGGGTGAGGCCTAAGGATCTGTATTTTTTTTAAAATGCCCCAGTTGGTTCTGATGTAGCCAGTCCGCAGTTAGAATAGGGAGATGTAATGGACAGAATAGGAAATACAGATTTAGGAGTCTCTGCATGAGTGTGCTTGCAGCAGAAATTATGAGTGAGGTCACACAGAGACCATGGGCAAAGTAAGAAAAGGGAGGGGCCGATGACCCAGGCTCTTCTAATTGTTCCAACAGTGATTTTTCCTTTGCATTACCGAAACAATGGCGAGTGACATGGAATGTGGGATTGTGGTACCAGTGTTAACTGCTCGTGGTATCTGCAGTTTAGTTTTCTTCCTCTCCATGCTACCCCAGAATTATCTTTCTAAAACACTGATCTGATGATGCTATCCCTCTCTTCCTAAACTTTAAACAATACGTCCTTTTCTATAATCCATTCTCAGCTTGCATTTCCAGGTCCAGCGGTCATTTACCTCCACTGCTAATTCCATGTGTCAGACACTGTGGACATGGCCTTCCCTGGACATATCATATATCTTGGGCCTCTATACTTCTCTTTCTGCCTAAAATGTCCTGCCTCAGCTCTGATTCTCTGCCTGACAAACTCATTCATAGCTTTACAGAGTTTCGTGCTTTCATGATCACTCAAATTTCAGTAGCATTTCTACACATACCACTGTTGATTCTAGTAATCAGCATGAAGCGTTGAATTACAATGAGAGCCAGCAGTAAGATTTAAGTAGAAACTTTATCATGTTTTAATGGAAACCCACTTCACTCTCCATGATCAAATTTAACTATTCCCTGACCCAGCGATTCCACATTCATATCTGAAGAAACCCAAAACACTGGTTCAAAAGAATATAGGCACCCCTATGTTCATGGTAGCATTATTTACAATAGCCAAGATATGGAAGCAGCCCAAGTGCCCATCAATAGATGAGTGGATTAAAAAAAGCTATGGTGTGTGTATACAATGGGCGATCACTCAGCCATAAAAAATAATGAAGTCGTACATTTGCTACAGCCAGGATGGACCTCGAGCAGCAATTTTCAACTGGTGTACCACAAGAATTTTTAAAACATACAGTACCTATGTTGTCAGGGACACTGGTCTCCTTTCCCTTGGATTGTCAAATAAAGACAATGACAACAGCTAACAATAGCTGCCCAGTGTGAATGAATCAAAATTATACCCATTTTTCTCCTCAGAATGGCAAAAAAAAAAATTTTTTTTTTGCTGTACGTAGAATTTTAGGAATTAGTGTATGTGTTCCATGAGATGAAAAAGGTTGAAAATCACTTATCTAGAGAACATTTATGTTAAGTGAAGCAAGTCAGATGGAGAAAGGCAAATGCCATATGATTTCACTTATATGTAGAATCTAAAGAATAAAACAAACAAAACAGAAACAGACTCAGAGACACAGAGAACAGATCGAGGGTTGACTGGTGAGAGGGGGGTGGGCTGCTGGGTGAAGAAAGTGAAGCGATTACGAAATACAAGTTGATTTTTTCCAAGAGATGCTGTTTGTATTTCTAGGACGCATTTACTCTCATCTTCATTATTCAGTAGTTAGTTATTAAAAAGTGTGTCTCTTCTATCAGATTTTTAATCCCTAGGCGACAGAGACTCTTCTCTTCACATTTGAAGCTTCTGGATCTTAGTGCTTCATCCATGGTAGGTTTTCACTATAGGTTTGTTAGGCTGAGCTAAAGAGCCTCACATATGAGCTTAAAAAAAAAAAAATCACAGGCCATAAACTCCGTCATTTCATGCACTGGAAATAATAAGTGTCCAGCCGAATTTTAGTATAAGAAGCAGAAAGGTCCCTAATCTAAGATCATTTAAAATCACAAATCGATTTAGTTTAATGTTTGGTTCAATACTTATCCAGCCAAACAGCCCTTGGGGGTGGCTTTCGTTATTACAAAAAAAGAAATCAATGAGATCCATTCAAAAGGAATTGCAGATTATGCTTTAGGAAAGTTTCTTATAAGAAGAAACAAATAGGAAGAGAGAGAAACTTACCAACTTCGGAGAGGAGTAGGTGCCAAGTCCAATGATAGGAATGCTGTTGCCATCACTTAGAGGTATGCGGTGGTTTGCCGCACTGAGGTGCATCTGGGAGAGAGCCTAGGTCTTCAGATTTCTAGGAGCGATTCTGAACACTTTTTGAACAAGTGTCCTAGGGCCTATTTAATCAAAGAAACAGGTTCAGAAATGGGGGCCAGAGGGAGGAGCAATGGGAGGGGAGAGAGATTGACAGGTTATTTCTCAACCTGTTTTCTTCCATGTTGTCCTGGAAATCCTAACTGAGATTGTCCTTTGAACTTTATCAGAGACATATAAATAGCTCATTGAGAGTTTATGCTTACTCCTCTTCAGAGAAAAGATGGAAAAAAACCCCAAAAGGAAACAAATCTAGCTGGGTTCTATCAGTTAGGATGCTCTCGTTGCCAAGTAACAAGTCTATCTTAAATTCTCTTAAACTATAAAAGCAAGATATTGGTTCATATTCCTGAAAACTTCAACATTAGGGCTAGTTTAAGGTGAGACTGGAATAGTTTCTCAGGACTTCCTAGGAGATTCTGATGCAGAGGACAGGGAAGAGGTCTGGGATTTTTATCATCTAATTAGATTTGGGAAACACTGGACTAGAGGAAAAAATGGTATGGGGCAGGAGCCATTTTTTAGAAGGACTCACTCTCTAGCTCTCTTGGCCTCCTGGCTCCCTCAGCTAACCCTCCCCTTACCATTGAAAGATAGTAATCAGTCCTTGAGGTGCCTGTGTTCTAGGTTCAAGCCCAACAAAAAGAGAGCTTCCTCCACAGCTCAACAATAACCCAGGAAGGGAGTCTTTTTTTTTTTTTTTTTTTTTTGCCTCAATCGACTTTCTTGGTTGAATGATTATTGCTTAAATCATTCATAGTGGTCAAAGGAAATAAAAGACTGATTTGACTGACTTCAGAGAATTAGAAGCCATTTCTTAGTGTGGGATTAGAGTTAATCGCTCCTGGGAAGATCCCAGATATTATTAAGAAAAAGAAAAGAAATAGTATTAGGGAAATAATTAACAATGGTTTTCTATAGTCTTCCTCTAAAGCAGCAATTTTCAACCCTTTTATCTAATGGCATACATAAACTAATTATTAAAATTCTGTGGCAAACCAAAAATATATTTTTTGCTGATCTGACAAAAAATAGGAAAAATTTTGACTTATTTGCACCAGACAGTTATTATTGTGTTGGCTGTTGTCTTTTTTTTTTTTTTTTTTAATTTCACAATCTAAGGAAAAAGAGGTTAGCGTCCCTGACTAAAAGTCAGGTGTTGCATGTTTTTAAAAAATTCTTTCAGACTTCTGGTCAAGACAGCAACCTACATAAACATGGTACTCACCTCCTCCCACAATCACATCAAGATTACATGTAAGCTACAGAACAACCATCATTCAGAACTGCCTGAAATCTGGCTGAATGGAAGTCCTACAACTAGGGATTTAGAGAAGCCACATTGAGACTGGTAGGAGGGGTAGAGACATGGAATGGGTTTGCCCCATACCCATAGGTGTGGTGGATAAAAATTGGGAGGGACATCTCAGTTGTCCAGGTCCCGCCCTGGGAGTGAGGGGTTCCAGCCCCACACCAGGCCCTCCAGCCAAGGGTTCCAGTGCCAAGAAGGAAAGTCACCGTAACTTCTGGCTGTAAAAGCCAGCAGGGCCCTGACCAGTGTGGCTCAGTTGATTGAAGCATTGTGCCATAACAAAAAGATTGTAGATTCAATTCCCAGTTAGGGCACATGCCTAGATTGCAAGCTTGGTCCCTAGGCCAGGTGTGTATGGGAGGCAACTGATCGATGTTTCTCTCTCCCATCAATATTTCTCTCTCTCCCTTCTTCTCTCTCTAAAAAGCAATGCAAAAATGTTCTTGGGTGAGGATTTAAAAACAACGACAACAACAACAGTGGGAACTGAGCATGAGGGAGGTGGAAGGTGGCTGGAGTCCCAGGCAGCTCCTCTTAAAGGACCTGCACATAGACTTACTTGGACTCACTCCCTTTGAGCTCTGGCCCTGGGGCAGCAGCTTGAAAGGCACCAGAGACGTATGGGAAGGAGCTGAATTTTCCAGCATCAGGATGAGAGCTGGGATGAGGGGCAGCTTTCTCTCAGACACAAGTGCTGGAAGAGGCTATTGTTGCTTTGATGGGACCTCCACCCACAGAGGTGGCAGGTGGGCGCCATATCTGAGACTCCATCAGGCTGACTCACACTGTTTGCCCTGTCCTAGTGGTTCCCAAGGCCCCAGCCCACCCAACTTTCTGCCCCACCTGAGCTGTTTCAATTGGCTTTTCCATCCAGCTGGAATGGCCTGTCTTGGCTCATGATTCAGATTTTCCTAAAATCTCTTAAACAAGCCACCTCTGGCCTTAGCGTGCTCTGTGTCTCTTGCTAAGTGGCACCAGGCCCGGCAGTAGCAGCAACCATCCTTGGTTCATATTTTGGCCTCACCTGGGCACCTCCAAGCCCAGCACAAGTAGCAGCTACCTACAGACTGCATTGTAGCTCAAGCCGGGTGGTCCCTGGAAGAACACAGGCAGTGGATGACCTTGGTCTGAAGCTTTTAAGAGGCCCCAGAGCCAGCACAACCAATGGACAGTTTCAGACCACATTGGAATGTTACTACCCAACCGCCTCCACAAGCAACAACCTCAAGGGGCCACCATAGCCACACTGAAGTAAGTCCTGCTTTGTGGGTGGGCTCTCCACAGCTGGTCCTCCATGGTGGTCAAAAGTTGGCGGCTAGTGGTAGTGGTCAGTCCTTGCAGATGATCAGCCTAGGGGTAAATCCCTCCCATTGATGTACCAACAGCAATCAAGGTTCGACTTGAAGAGGAGGGTGTACACAACCCATGGGGGAAGGTGCACCTCAAGTGCCAGCCTGGATGATAGGGGAGGCTGTGCCACTAGACCTACATAAAACCTGCTACATTAGGCCACTTTACCAACCCTGAAAGATGTAGCTAATACATGGGAACAAACACAGGAAGGCTACCAAAATGAAGAGACCAACATGTCCCAAATGAAAGAACAGAACCAAAACTCCAGAAAAAGAACTAAACAAAATGGAGACAAGCAATTGACTAGATGTGAAGTTCAATACACTGGTTCTAAGGATGCTCAATGAACTTAGGGGAGGAGTAGACGAACTAGTGAGAACACAGCAACAAGGAGATAGGAAACATAAAAACAGAGACAGAGAACACAAAAAGTACCAGTGAGAAATGAAGAGTACACTAACTGAAATAAGAATATATTACAGGGAGTAAACAGTGGAATAGATGAAGCAAAGGATCAAATCAGAGATTTGGAAGATAAAGCAAAAAACATCCAATCAGAACAGCAAAAAGAAAAAAGAATTCAAAAGATGAGGATATTATAAGCAGCCTCTGGGACAACTTCAAGCATACAAACATTTAGATCATGGGTGCCAGAAGGAGAAGAAAGAGAGCAAGAAATTGGAAACCTATTTGAAAAAATAATGACAGAAAACTTCCCTAACATGGTGAAGGAAATAGACACACAAGTCCAGGAAGCACAGAGAATCCCAAACAAGATGAACCCAAAGAGGCCCACACCAAGACACACCATAATTAAAATGCAAAATGTGTGTGGTAATTGCTGGGGGAAGGGGATATAAGGGGATTAAAAGGTAATGTGAAAAAAAATACAATAAAGATTAAAAGTAATTTTAAAAAAACAAAAACTCCACCCAAAATATTAAGGACAAAGGGAGGATCTTAAAAGCAGCAAGAGAAAAGCAGTTACCTACAAGGTAGCTCCCATAAGACTGTCAGCTGATTTCTCAATAGAATCTTTGCAGGCCAGAAGGCATTGGCAAGAAATATTCAAAGTGATGGAAAGCAAGGCTCTACAACCAAGATGACTCTACCCAGAAAAGCTATCATTTAGAGTCCAAGGGCACATAAATGGCTTCACAGTTAAAAAAAAAAGCTAAAGGAGTTCACCACCACCAAACCAGTATTATGTGAAATGTTAAAGGGCCTTGAAGAAGAAGAAAGAAGGAGGAGGAGGAGGAGGGGGTGGAGGAGGAGGAGAAGAAGAGGAAGAAGAAGAGAGATAAAAATGACCAATAAAATGACAATAAATACAAATCTGTCAATGATTGAATCTTAAAAACAAAATAACTGAACAAATAAAACAGAAACAGACTGATAGATACAGAGAATATTTTGATGGTTGCCAGATAGGAAGGGGGGTTGGGGGGATGTGTGAAAAAGATAAAGGGATTATGAAGTACAAATTGGTAGCTACAGAATAGTCATGGGGATGTAAAATACAGCATAGGGAATATAGTCAATAATAGTTTAATTACTCTGTATGGTATCAGATGTGTGCAAGATTTATCAGGATGATCACTTAGTGAGTTAGATAATGTGTAATCACTGGGGTATACACCTGAAACTAATACAATAATGTATGTCAACTGTATCTGAATAATTAAAAAAATGATTAAAATTAAAAAAAAAAAATCTTGCAATATGCCAGTGGAAAATTGCTTCTCTAAAGGACTGTGCTGTGTATACAGATAACAGTCCATGACGATGAAAGCGTCCTGAAGTTTGTCTGTAATTGACTTGCCCTGTCTCTAGGAAATTCCCTCTTGCTTAAATATACACAATCAGCCAGTAGACACAATAATTGCCACTACGTTGGGACAGTGTGGGACATAGACAGCAACAGTCCTCGACATCGTTTGTAAATTTATCCAACACTCTGTCACATGGGAACATTGCAAGCTTGTTCCCATGTGACAGAGGTGTGCTAAGGTGTGGTAGAACATGTTTCTTTATTATTGACTTTTAAACACATGCACAGATTTGTGCAACTGCCATCACAGTTGGGATATTGAAATGGTCTATTACTCACAGAACACCTTCCTGCTATCCCTTTGCAATCACACTCTCCACCACCCCTAACCCCTCAAAGTCACTACCTGCTCCATTCTTATTGTTTTACCTTTTGAGAATATCACATGCATTGAATCATACAGTATGTTGTCTTTTGAGATTGGCTTCTTTCACTCAGCATAATGTGTTGCTTGTATCGACGGCTTTTTGGTTTTTATGGCTTCATAGTATTTTATTATGTGTTTGTACTATAGTTTGTTTCTCTATTTGAAGGACGTTTAGTTTGTTTCCAGTTTCCAGTGACTGTGAATAGATCTGCTGTGAACATTTGCACATAGGTGTTTGTATGAACATCAGTTTTTATTTTTCCAGTGGTGGGATCATATAGCAAGTGTGTTTAACTTTGTAGAAAGCTGCCGTCCTGCTTTGCGGAATGGTTGTAATATTTTTTATCCCCGCTGACAGCACGCATGAGTTGCAGTTGTTCCCCATCCTTGACACAGCTTGATATTGTCTGTATATTTTTTGCTTTAGTCACTCTGATAGACTTCTCGTGGTATTCCATGGTTATTTTTATTTGCAGTTCCCATGTGAATAATGATGCCGAACAATTTTTCATGTATTTATTTGACATCTATATCTTTTCCTAGTGAAGTGCCTGTTCTTGTCTTTTGCCTGTTTTTTCAATTGAGTTGTTTGTCTTATTGTTGAGTTTTGAGATTTCTGGATAAATTTTTGATACGTATTCTTTACTGAGCATATGATTTACAATTTTTTCTGCCTGCAGCTTGCTTTTTCACTCTCTTAACTATGTCCTTCATGGAGCAAAAAATATTAATTTTGATAATGTTCAATTTTTTGAATTGTGTTTTGAATCTGACCGCTAGATTTCAGGTCATTAAAAAACTACATATGTGCTTAAGTTGAAAAGCGCACTTGTACCTGTGTATTGCAAGATGATTAGCATTTTCTCATATCAGCCTGCAGATAGGCAAAGACTAGGACTGGGGGGGAAATTGCTAAATACACAAGGTGGTCTGTTATTGACTGATAAAAGGGAGAGCTGATATCATTAAAACTCATGGGAACAGCTTGGGGTATGGAAATGCTAGTCTTTGAGAGCTTTGATTATTTTTAGTTTTAGAATTTGTTTGCTCTACACTCTTCTGAAGATTAAGAATAAGGGCAATAAAAGTTTTTGAGTAAAAGGTAAAATTTTTGAAAGTCTAGCAAAAAAAACCCCCCACCTTATCTACCCTAAAAATAAGCAAAGAATGATTAAAGCTTATTAGAAAATACTGATTGGACTAACATGTGCTCTTTTATTTTGTGCTATTTATGGCAGGCTAGTCCAGATAACCATGATCTGAAGTGGATTTACTTTTGGAAAAGACTCATAAACCAGGAGTGAATTTGAATCTGTGGTAGCGTAACTGCTTGACAAGCTTTAGTTTTTGTGTTTAAGTATTAACTGCTAATGAACAAAATTAAATTAAGGTCCTCAAAAGGTGTGTTCCTATGTTGGATTCAGTGTTTGATGACTGAAAGTATTCACAGAACTCAATTTACATGTTACAGGCAACTAGTATAATATGGCAATGGCAGGAGAAGGAAATGTATTGGGAGGGGTCTGGAGGTCTCGGATGTATGCTTTCTTGCCCCCCCACCACGGGATTGCCTAGAATATTCTTTGTCTTCAGGTTTTGAACCACCACTACCCTATATGTGAAGCACCTCAAGACCAGGAAGCCCGAACTTGTTCAAGGTGAGCTTGTCACCCAAGAACATTCCAGCTACATGATCGGCCTAAACTCTCAATGCTCCCCAAAGTAAAGTGCAAGTTACAAATCGAATTACTAATACTAAACACTGTTGGCATCTGCCCCAAAACAACTCACTGACCCGTGCTTACAGAACTTCAAAAGTTCCATAGTGATGTCAAGGTCAGTTACGCTCCATGCAGTTCTGGAGATGTGTGTGGTCAATGCAAGCCAGCCGAGATTAACCCATGCTGTACAAAGGGAATATTTAAAGGTGTGGGTCAGTCACAGACAATGTCCTTACACAGGTCAAATAATCAAGGTAGGGAAAGAGAGTCGTTGGGTTCAAAATGTCACAGCTATGGATAGTGACAGGGGAAAGAGAAGCAATGATGGCCATATCTTGTCTGCAGGGCATTTAATTCACCTCATAAAAGGCACTGTAATTGTTTCCAATGGACACGAATATTTACATCTAAAATCCTGAAGCAAAAAAAAAAATCTTTTAACATACAGTTATTTCACTAGCCTTCTATTTAAATATAGCAATGTTTCTTTTAACCTGAAAAGCACACAATTATGGATATGTATTTATAATAACATATTTTACCCAAGAAGATAGACTGTCATTTTTATTTATTAGGCTTCCCCCCCGCCCCCCGCCACCTTCCACCTAAGTTTGGTGATCAAAAGAATTTGCACAATCGCTCCATATTAATGAAACTTTGGAGAATACCAAGCAAACATTATTATTTTTACTTAATTTGAAAATAAATCTTAGTGGTACTTAGTGATCTTTCTAGTAATTCAATGACAGTTAAGTCATTAACAGACATTTTAAATGAAAAGATTTTGCAAGTCGGGACATTTGAAAATGTAAGAGTGATTGAAGTGAACGTAGTAAACTAATCAGGTGGTAATTACAGAAGAGGCTGCAGTAAGAAACTCATAGAAGATTCATGTGTTGAAAGTTTCCTTATAAATATTTTATAGACATAAGCAGTTGTAGCTTCTGCTTAACCAAAGAATGACCCTGACCACAAGAAATTGGGCAAGCGTCAGCGACTTGTATCAGAACCAGCAGAAAGGCTGCCACCACGTCCCGTTTCCACACATCGGCTATGAAACTGCAGATGGAGCAGTGAAACTACATGGTGAGGCATGCAGGAGATACCACTGAAACCACCCAAGAGCAGAGCTGAGCAACTACACATTGCCAGAAATAACTTAGTTCCCCTTCCCCTGGTTCCCCTGCATAAACTAGCCAGGATGCCTGAGATGCTAAGATGGGCTTTGAAATGAGAGCCCTCCCCCTGTCTTCCAGGTTGCCAGCATCTGAATAAAAATACATCCTTTTACATCAGCACCTGCCTCCCAAGTACTGGCTTTCAAAGCGACCAGCAGCCAGACCTGCATTCAGTTGCAAGGCTCTTGAAACTCGGTATCATCAGGTTGTGCTCTGATTTAGAGGTGAAGGACAGAACGAGGCAAGGCAGTGCTGGCAGGCATAGCAGTTGGAGAGAGGACCTCCCAGGCTCAAACTCCTCAGGGCTCGTCTTCACACACAGAACATGCCACATGTCCTGGTCAAACCACCAAGGTCGGTGTGCAATGTCTTAGTTTAGGCTAGAACACAAACCTGAGGTTCCCGGCATAGATTTTAATGACTCTTTGGCCACATAATCAAGCCCATAATCAAACCATTGAACTGCTTTGGTCAATTGCATACCATCAGTTTAAAAAAGAACAACTGACCTTGGGCGTGGGGGGGATTGCTAGGAGAGTTTCACCTTTTAAGCGACGGGTCATGAAACTGCTCTTTTCTTAGCCAAGAGCTAATAATGTCATCCAGGAGACCCAGAGATGAAGGTGGGGTTATGTCATCTCATCTGTAAATCAACTCTGTTGTCCATATTGTTTTATTTTTCTGACTTTGGGGCCTAAATTCGGGAAAGGTAAAATCACAAGTCTTTTGGAGAGAAAAGTTATGCACATAAAGATGTAAGTCTCCAGAGATAAGCACTAGTTATAGGAATTGTTTTTATGTTTTCAAAGCAATATTTTATTTTATTAATTTTTTGTTTTTGTTTTTTTTTTAATTTTTTAAATTTTAATTTTTGTTGAATTTATTGGGGTGACATTGAAACTTAAGCTGTTTCAAGGATACAACTCAAGAAAAACTTCATCTGCAGTCTGCATCATGTGCCCATTGCCCCGGGCAGCCTCTTTCCATCTCTGTCCCCTGCCCTTGTCTACTTCTACCTGCCCACTCAGGCTATATTCTAAAAGCACATCACCACCAGAAACAGTATTTGAAAGAAGCTTTTAACTCTCTTAAGCAATATGGAACTTTTTGCTAAAATGATTTAAGTGTATGCCAGAAATATTGAAGGCTAATGGAATATTGTGGCAATAAAAAAGAAACCTCTATGGCACAGAATAACTGACTCACTTTACAGAAAGAGAATGCAAATTGTCATTTTCTCCTTTGGTTCACTATTCATGTAATGATTTGTAATAAAGGATTTATTAATACTCCCTTCTATGTAAGCATTAAGAAACAGAGATACATAAATGTACAAATAGATGATAAATGTAAGGATTTTAATTTTAGTTTTAATATATAATTAATTTGTAAGCATATTAAACAAAATGATATTTTCCATATTGAATTTGTAATCTTAACCTGCAATAATTTCTTTGAAAAATATACAAATCATGTTTTTTATCCTACCCCTATGTTTGTATTTTTCTGTATCTATTGGACATAAGATGGTCAACAATTTACATTAATTTTTGTATTTAACAAAGTAACAAATTCTTTCAAAGTAAACAATTCAAAATTATTTTGGACATGTAGAAAACTGAAGGACAGGAACCAAGAACTGTCTCACTACATTTTTTTAAGTGAACACATATTTTATATAGTTTATCTCAAAAACAAATATATTTTATAACATGATTCTAAAGACATTTATACATACCCTTAATACTATGGAAAGAATGAAGCAACAGTGTTTCATTTGCAGACAAGTTTTTCAAATGGGAAAACATAACACAGGCTTCTGGCCAGGATGAAGGTATAGGAAGATATGCTTCACTTCCTCGCACAACCGAGAGAAAAGACATCCAATTTAAAAACAAAAAACGACCAGAACTGCCAGAAAATTGAACCATATGGAAGTCCGACAACCAAGGAGTTAAAGAAGAAGCATTCATCCAGATGGTAGGAGAGGGGGAGCTGGGCAGCCAGGGCAAAGAGGATATGCAGCCAGGCTGTGGACCAGACAGTCCCACACTCCTGTGCAGACAAGCTAGAAAGAACAACTGGGGAGTGAGGCAGACCACACAACCCACGATTCCAGTGAGGGGGGAAAAAGCCTCAAACCTCTGGCTGTATAAACCTGTGGGTGTTGCATTGGCAGGAGAAACTCTCAGTCTCACAGAATAGTCTGTTGGAGGGACTCATGGAGTCCTAGAATGCACACAGACACACCCTCTCAGGAACCAGCACCAGAAGGGCCCAATTCACTTTTGGGAAGTGGGGAAAGTAACTGAAAGTGGAGTGAAAGCCAAGCAAATGGCATCTCTGACCCCTACCCCACATAGAGCACCACATCGCAGTGAAGTTGGTTTCCCCACCTGGGCAAATACCTAAGGCTCTGCCCCTTACAATGTCATGGAAGCACTGAGACAAAGAAAAATGACGCAAATGAAAGAACGGTTTAAAACTCCAGAAAAATGACTAAGTGATGCAGCGTTCAAAAAACTGGTAATTAGGATGCTCACAGAAATGACTGAGTATGGACACAAAATAAAGGAAGAAGTGAAGGCTATGACAAGTGAAATAAAGTGATATATACAGGGAACCAACAGTGAAGAGAAGGAAACCAGGACTCAGATCAATGATTTGGAGAAGAAGGGAGAAATAAACATTCAACCAGAACAGAATGAAGAAATAAAAATTCAAGAAAATGAGGAGAGGCTGAGGAACCTCTGGGACAACTTGAAATGTTCCAACATCTGAATCATAGAGGTACCAGAAGGAGATGAGGAAGAGCAAGAAATTGAAAACTTACTTGAAAAAATAATGAAGGAAAACTTCCCCAATCTGGTGAAGGAAATAGATTTCCAGGAAGTCCAGGAAGCTCAAAGAAGTTGGACCCAAGGAGGAACACAACAAGACACATCATAATTAAATTATCCAAGATTAAAGATAAGGAGAGAATCTTAGAAGCAGCAAGAGAAAAGGAGAGAGTCATCTACAAAGGAGTTCCCATAAGACTATCAGCTGATTTCTCAAAAGAAAACTTACAGGCAAGAAGGGGCTGGAAAGAAGTATTCTAAGTCATGAAAGGCAAGGACCTACATCCAAGATTACTCTATCCAGCAAAGCTGTCATTTAGAGTGGAAGGGCAGGTATAGTGCTTCCCAGATGAGATAAAGTTAAAGGAATTCATCATCACCAAGCCCTTATTATATGAATGTTAAAGGGACTTATCTAAGGAAAAGAAGATCAAAACTATGAACAGTAAAATGACAACAAACTCACAATTATCAACAGCTGAACCTAAACAACAAAAACAAAAACAAAAACAAGCTAAGCAAACAACTACAATAGGAACAGAATCACAGAAATGGAGATCACATGGAGGGTTATCAGTGGGGGGTGGGGAGGGGAGAATGGAGGAAAAGGTACAGGGATTTAGAAGCATAACTAGTAGGTACAAAATAGACAGGGGGAGGTTAAGAATAGAATAGGAAATGGAGAAGCCAAAGAACTTGTATGAATGACCCATGGACAGTGACTAAGGTGGGGGGGCATTGCTGGAGGGAGGGGTGCAGGGTAGAGGGGGATAAAGGAGAGAAAAAAATGGGGCAAGTATAATAGCATAATCAATGAAATACACAAAAAATGTAAAATGTTTCTTTTCTTGGATACCATGTACTGTACATAATTTTTAGAAACTTGCTGTTTCTAAGAATATCCCATTGAGTCCTTTCCTTGTCTATCAATTCTTATTATTTTCATTTTTACACAGTGGAAAAGATACAATGTGCTCTGTTACCCATTTAGCACCAGGGACACGTGTTCTATTCTTCTTCACTGATGCTGAAAGTTTCCATTTATGCCCTGCCAAATATGAGTCCCCCTAGTTCTGCAGTGTTCAGAAACATATGTTCTTGATGGTTATGTCAGGCTCATGGGTTTATCATGATTCGGTGAAGAGAATTACATCTCAGGGCCTGAGGAGTCCCAGGGGACGATGTGGTACATCTTGATGACCAAAATGAATTCCTGATTCAGTCCCCAAACTGCCCAAGGCTATCGTGTTTATTTGTCTGCTAGTTACTTTGTTGCAAACCCAGCTAACCCTGTAAAGACCACCTCTACATCAAAGCCTAAGAAGCAATAATAAAAAACACTTGGCAATATTGCAGAGACAAACCAGTTCCGGTGTGCATCTCTCGTTTTCTCTGCCTAGCACTCCTGCCATTGTTCGGAGGCCGTCCTCCCTCCGCCTCATTGGAAATTACTCCTCGACTTACTCTAGCCGTGTGGTTATTTTAGAGGCTGCAAATCCTAGTATCTTCTCCGCTTCCTGGCCAGTGTCCTTTGGTCCAGAAGGTAGGCTCGTCAAGTAGGTTGGGCCTATGCAGGGTATCTCCTGAATTCAAAAGGCTGAAGTTGATTTGTACACGATGTATCAAGCAGCGCGCTTCCTGCCATGAGGAGGACGACGATGTGAGAGAATGTCACCGATGAGCAAAGAAAAGCACACATGATGGCGGGTGTCCTGACCACACCCGTGCTCCACAGTCAGGCATCTCCAAGGGCCAGGCCTCCTCACTGTGACGTGTGTCAGAAAGCCACGTGAAGGAGACCTTTGGAGGAGAAGGTGGTGAAATATAAAATTATAGGAAATATATTTGATTAAAAACAAAGCAGGAGCTTTCTGAGTAGACAAAATAAAAGTGGGCAAAATTAGAAGGTTCAGAGTATAGTTCGTTTTGTATGTGATGTGATGCATTATGTGCAATGTTGTCCATATTCAATAACTAAGACATTCTTTTTTTTTCATATTAGACTGGAAAAAAATCTGCCCAATTAGAGAACCTGAGGGAGAGCAGGCAGGCACTCTCGTGTTTTGACCATGGAAAGCAAGACGGGACACCCCTATGGCGGGAAATTTGGCAATAGCTAGTGACATCACATATACCTTTATTCATTGATCCAGCAGGAATCTGTCCATAGATATATCATTAAAAGTATAAGACTATGTGTGTACAAAGCATAATAAAGTATTCATATTTGTGAAACACTAAGAAGAATCTCAAAAAACCCCGCTGTTTTTCTGGGCTCTTTGCTGAGTCTTCTCATTCCACAGTTTTAATAAGCCGGTTGCTTCTGGTTGATGGTTAAACCATGACTTGCGTGGACATCAGCCTCTTGCTATAATCCTGTTGCCAATAAATGTGATCTTCAGTCAGAGGCATGGTTATGTAGCATTATATAAATCTGCATATTCTGGAAGAAGTGCCAAAGTGTCCGTTTCAATGAGGACAAACAGTGTCAGATAGGACGGCGTTTCATTTCCTCCAATGAAATCAGTATAGTTCTCCAGAGAATAGTGCAATACGTGCTCTGTCTTGTTGAGTACTGTAAAGTAACAGGTCCATTCTCCAACATCTAGACAACTAGCTAGGTGCTGCCCATGAATTAATGTCAACCTTTACTTTAGACGACTTCTCCGATCATGCAAAGT
Source organism: Mormoops blainvillei (assembly GCA_004026545.1). NCBI lineage: Eukaryota > Metazoa > Chordata > Mammalia > Chiroptera > Mormoopidae > Mormoops > Mormoops blainvillei. The sequence continues at coordinate 84,832 of PVJD01004980.1, forward strand.
GGGCAACTCTATATACCACCCAATGTTCTGCCCTCCGGGAGAACTTTCCTTTACCCATATCTCCAGGGCTATTCTAGGGTAAGGCCACAGTACAGCGGCCATCTATGTCTTCCTGGTATTTGCCGCTGCAGGCCATGAAAACCAGACCTTTGGTTTTTATTTCCTGTATTAACTGGTCGTATGGAAATTCCCATGAAGGTGTACATGTAATGAGATCACAGAACGTTAAGATTGTTAACAATGGCGACTCTTAACCTCCTTTGGCTTGAAAATACCAGGAGGAGAAGTGGGTCCTGAAGCCAACAGAGGGACTGTGTTTCAAATTTTGCTTCTTTTTAAAATTGTGTTTTATTATTTGTAGTTTTTCCTATGAAGCACCTACTGATGAAAACGTATGTCCACGCAAAGCCTTACACACGAATGGTCATCACAGATTTATCCATCAGAATGCAAATGGGAAACAACACAGGAGTCCATCAATGGGTGGATCCATACACAAATTGTGGCATATTCATTCCGAGGGAATGCTACTCAGCAACAAAAAGGAGTGGATTACTTGTGCCTACAACAGCGTAGATGAATCTCAAAATCATTAATCTTACGGAAAAAGAAAGACACGAAAGGGCCCCTCAATTATAACTCCATTTACGTGAAACTCTAGAAAAGACAAATCCCATCTACAATGATAGGAAGCTCATCAGTGATTGCCTGGGGCCTGGGATGGAAGGTTGGAATTCACTGGGAAGGGGCACAAAGGAATCTTTTGAAATGATGGAAATGTCTCCTGTATCTAATTGTGATGATGGTATATATTTTGACAAATACTATCTAACTATACTCTTAAAAAGGGTGCATTTTATTGTATGTAAATTCTACCCCTATAGAGTTGGTTTAAAAGGTATTAGTTGTACTTTTAACCTTTTCTCAGAGGTTTAACTTTAACTCCATTTACCACTCTCCTGATTTTTATACCGTTGTTATCAGGTACTGTATTTTATACGTATTTTACATGTATTTTACTAGACCCACATTTTATAGTTCTTTTTTTTTTTTAAAGATTTTATTTATTTATTTTTTTAGAAAAAGAGGGAGAGAAACATCACTGTGTAGTGGCTCCTTGTGTGCCCCCAACTGGGGACCTGGCCGGCAACCCAGGTATGTGCCCTGACTGGGAATCAAACCTGTAACCCTTTGGTTCACAGGCCAGTGCTCAATCCACTGAGCCACACCAGCCAGGGCTATATAGTTCTTTTATTTTCGGTCAATGATTATTTAGATTTACCCAAATGGTTGATTTGGAGAAGCTTATGTCTCCCCTGTTCCCCTCCCTCTCTCCCTTTTTTCCTTCTTTCCTCCTTCCCTCCCTCCCTCCTTCCCTTTTTCCTTCCTTCCTTCCTTCCTTCCTTCCACCCTGCTTTCCCTTTCCTGGCTTTCCCAGCAATAATCAGGTCATTGCAGCTTGTTTCTTTCTTCTCCCAGCGGTGGCTGACCTCCACGTCCAGTCTCATGAAGAGCTGGGCGTTCATCCTTGTTTTGGCTTTATGTTATGTTTATCAAGTAAACATGACATTGATCTGGAATACATCTGAACCAATTCCAGACCTCTGGGGCCAAGCTGAATCAATGCACTTTTGAAGGTTCTTTCCATAAAATTTGCTGAATATTGCAATATTGTAAAAGAAGGAAATGCCTTATTGCCTAAGACCCATTATAATATGATTATCTGTTGATGTGTCTGTCTGTCCTAGACAATGAGCTCTTGGAGGTGAGGTGCATGGTCTGAAAACTCCTCAGTGACTAGCATAGTTTCTATAATATAATAGAGGCTGAAAAAAAGGTTGTTGAAATTCAGTTTCCATGGATGGTGTAGCCTCTGGATAGTGAAGCCAAGAACTCTGGACTAGAATAAACTTTGTGAAGATATTGCAATCCTAACAGAGTAACAAAGTATTAATGTCCTAATTGCATCACTTGTTAAAAAAAGACTCTTTTCTGCCATTTAATGGTTTGGTGCCCTTGTTGAAAATTGGTTGACCGAAGATTCATGAATTTATTTTGGGGCACCCAATTACACTCCATTCACCTTCATATCTGTCATTACACTAATACCAAACTCTCCTGACTATTTCGCTTCATAGCAAGTTTTGATATCTATAAGGGTGAGTTTCCCTAATTTGTTCTTTTTCGAGATTGTTTTGGCCATAGATTTGCCCTTGCAATTCCATATGCATGAGGTGCGTAGTTGTTTCGGTAATAGTTGTTGAAAAGACTTTTGCTTTGTGATTGAATTGCGTTTGTTCCTTTGTCAAAAATCAGTTAGCTGTGTTTGTGCAGGTTTTTCCTGGGCTCTCAGTTTTGTTCTATTGATCGCTCTGTCAGTTCTTTCACCAATGTCGCGCTCTCTCGCTTACTCACATAGTTTCAACATGCAGCCCTTTTTTTCACTGCTGGTTTATGTGGTGGTGAAACCAAAGGATTTTTATTCTTGTGTCATCGTTTGTAAGAATGGGCTTTATTAACAATAACTTGAGAAAGAATAAATTGTCAGAATAAACCTGCGTTAACTCCACCTTTGATTTTTATAATGTACAGTTAGTTTATAAGATCAGACAAAATATTTAGAATTAATAGGAGTTCATTATAGTGTGAATTAGTAACATGTTATATCTTGAAATATGCAATTCAAGTGGTGACAGTTTTTTCAATTAATAGATTTCATTTTTTATAGTTACAGAAAAATGAGCAAAAAGTAAAAAGACTTTCCGCATACCCTCATATTCTTCCCCCCAGTTTTCCCAGTGCTTTTGTTAACATTGATGAACCACTATAGAGATATTATTATTAACTAAAGTCCACAGTTTAAATTAGGGTTTACTCTTTTGAGTTGTATAGTCTATGGGTTTTGACAAATGCATGGTGACATGTACCTATCACTGCTATATCATACAGATTAGTTTCGCTGTCCTAAAAACCCCAGGGGTCCAACTATTCATCCCTCCCTCCCTCCCTATAACCACTGATCTTTCACTAATCTTTTTACTGTTGATATGGTTTTAACGCTTCCAAAATTTCATATGGTTGAACTCATACAGAATGTAGGCTTTCAAACTGATTTCTTTCACTTAGCAACATGCGTGTCTTTCTGTGGCTTGATAGATCATTTCCTTCTATCATTGGATGAAATTTCTTTGTATGGACACAACAGTTCATTTAACCATGAAGTTATTGAAGAACATCTTGTTTGCTTCTAAGTTTTGGCAATTATGAATTAATAATTCATAAATATTCATGTGGTTGTAAGTTTCCAACTCATTTGGTTAAATTCCAAGAAGCAGGATTGCTGGTTTGTAGGGTAAGAGTACATTTAATTTTGTAAGAAACTGGCAAGCTATCATCCAAAGTAGCTGTGTCTTTTTGTGTCCCCACTAGCAATGAACAGGAAGAGTTCCTGTTACTCCAAACCCTTGCTAGTATTTAGTGTTGTCAGTGTTGTGCGTTTTAGACATTCTAATGCGTAAATGGCATCTCCTTGGTTTACTTTCATAATGATATAAGATGTTGAGCATCTTCTTGTTTCCATGTTTGCCATTCTGTATACCTTCTTTGGTGAGGTGTCTGTTCAGTATTTTGCCCAATTTGTAATCGAGTTGCTTGTTTTCTTACTGTGGAGTTTAAAATTTCTTTGTATATTTTGGATACCAGCTCTTTACCAGACATGTGTTTTGCAAATATTTTCTCCCAGTCTGTGCTTGTCTTTCCTTTACTTTAACAATATCTTTTGTGAAGTGTCATGTATCTTTTTTTTCTTTCTCGTGCTTTTGGTATTGTATGAAAAAGCTCATTGCCAAACCTAAAATCCCCTAGATTTTCTCCATGTTGTAATCTAGAAATTTTATAGCTTTGCATTTTAAATTTAGATCTATGATTCATGTTTTAAAGATTTTTATTTATTTATTTATTTTTGGAGAGAGGGGACGAGAGGAAGAAAGAGAGGGAGAAAAACGTGAATGTGTGGTTGTCTCTGGCACCTCCCCCTACCCTGCAACCGTGAACCTGGTTGCAACACAGCCATGTGCCCTGACTGGGACTCAAGCCAGCGACCTTTTGGTTCGCAGGCTGGTGCTCAAACCACTGAGCCACACCAGCCAGGGCCTATGATTAATTTTGAGTTAATTTTTGTGAAAGGTGTAAGACCCGTGTTTAGATTTTTTTTTTTTTCCTTTTGGCATGGAGCTGTCCAGCTGTTCCAGCATCATTTATTGAAAAAACTATCCTTTCTCTGCTGAATTGCCTTTGTTCCTTTGTCAACGATCAGTTGATTATATGCATTTGGGTCTATTTCTGGGCTCTCTATTCTGCTCCATTGATCTGTCTGTCTATTCTTTAGCCAATACCGCACTGTCATTACTGTAGCTTTCCTCCGCCTCCCTCCCCCACCGCAATTTGTATGTTTCATTCCCACAAGGCAGCCAGGGGTGGGGGTACCAAGCTGAGAGCCAGGCAAGCCAAGGGGCTTTCCTCCTGCAGGGGTGCACACGAGGTTCTCGGGTCTGCCCCAACAGAGTGTGCTTTTTAAACAGGCTGTCATGGGTGCCGGGTCGAAGGCTCTGAGGGGTCCGGGCTGTGGGCATTGAATTGGGGGGAATTGTTTACACTTGTGGCTCTGCCAAAGTAGCGGGGCAGGTCCTTTTCTGTGATCAAGGGCTTTTCCATGAGATCGCACTGCTTCACCACGCAACCGTTCTTATCAACGAGGAGCTTGGTGAAGTTCCATTTGATGACATTTCCCAGGGTGCTCTACCCCTTGGGCTGGACGTTCCTCCACTTCCACAGTTGGTGGGCGCCATCCCTGTTCACACAGGTCTTGCTATACATATCGAATTTGACATTCTAGCCAGTGGTGAACTGTTTCGTTTCGGCATTAGTCCCTGGCTCCCGCCTCCCGGACTGGTTGCGAGGGAAAGCCAGGGTCGTACACCATGCTCAGCACTCAGGCGCGCAGGTCGACACGCTGAGGGTGGCGCATGGACCGAGCACAGAGCCAGTCGTGGTTGGAGGCGGGGAGGGAAGCAATACATTTCTTTTTTAAAACTTTGTTTACTGGTAGCCTTTGAGTTTGCAGTATCCCTTCACCTTCTTTCATCCAGTCCCCCCACCGCCATCCTCTCTGACAGGGGTCAGTCTGTTCCGTGTATCTATGCCTCTGTTTCTATTTTGTTCATCAGTTTCTTTTGCTCATTAGATTCCACATATAAGTAAGATCACATGGTACTTGTCTTTCTCTGACTGGTTTATTTCGCCTAGCATAATAATCTCCAGGTCCATCCATGCCGTCACAAAAGGTAAGGCTTCCTTTCCTTTTCTTTTTTATGGCCGAGTAGTATTCCACTGTGTAAATGTTTCACAGTTTTTTTAGCCACTCATCTACTGATGGGCACTTGGGCTGTTTCCAGATCTTGGCTATTGTAAATAACGCTGCAATGAACATAGGGGTGCATATATTCTTTCAAAGTAGTGTTTCAGGTTTCTTCAGATATATTCTCATAAGTAAGATTGCTAAGTCAAAAGGCTCACTCAGGAGTGAGGCAGTATCTCATGGTGGTTTTAATTTGGATCTCTCTCATGACTAATAACATTGAGCATCTTTTCATATGTCTATTGGCCATCTGTATGTCCTCTTTGGAGAAATGTCTATTCAGGTCCTCTGCCCATTTTTTAATTCAGTTGTTTGTCTTCTTTGTGTTGAGTAGTGTAAGTTCTTAATATCTATTATATTTTAGAAACACACTGCTTATCAGAGTATCGCTGGCAAATATGTTCTCTCATTCAATGAGTTGCCTTTTCATTTTGTTGATGGTTTCCTTTGTTGTGAAAAAAGACTTTAGTTTGACGAAAATTTGTTTTTTTTCCTTTCTTCCCCTTGCCCAAGGAGATTCTCATATATTGGCAAAAATATTGCTCTGAGATATGTCTGAAATTTTACTGCCTGTATTTTCACCCAGGATTTTTATGGTTGCCTGACTTATATATAAGTATTTAATTCATTTTGAGTTTATTCTTGTGTATGGTGTAAGTTGGTGGTCCAGATTCATTTGGATTGCATATATCTGTCCAATTTTCCCAACACCATTTTTGAAGAAATTGTCTTTATCACATTGTATGCTCTTGCCTCCTTTGGCAAATACTAATTGACCGTAAAGGCATGGGTTTATCCCCGTGCGCTCTATTCTGTTTCACTGAAGGATGTGCCTCTTCTTGTGCCAATATCATGCTGTTTTGATTACTTTGGCCTCGTAGTCGGGTTTGATATCAGGTAGTGTGGTGCCTCCCACTTTGTTTTTCTGTCGCAAGGTTACTGAGGCTGTTTGGAGTCTTTGTGGTTTCAGAGAAATTTTTAAAATATTTCTTCTGTATCTGTGAGCTATGCCATTGGTATTTTAAATAGGAATTGTGTTGAATCTGTAGTGTGCCTTGGGCAATATGGACATTTTAATGATGTTAATTGTTCCTATCTATAAACACAGTATATGCTTTTACTTATTTGTATCTTCCTCGGTTTCTTTCTTCAGTACCTTATAATTCTCTGAGTGCAGGTCTTTTACTTCATTGGATGTATCACCGTAAACTCAAGTTAAATATATACATGGACAATAGTGTGTTGGTTGCTGGCTGGGGGAGGGTATAAGAGGACTGAATGTTAATGGGGAAATATACAATAAAGATTAAATTAAAACAAATAAAAATCACACAGTGTGCCTTACAATTTTACACACACACACACACACACACACGCACGTACATATTCTGCATACTGAGAGGAACTGAAAGCAATGACATCCTATTAGTGGCCTCTACTACAGCTCAGATCTAGGTTTCTCAGTACCTTCCTCCACCCTGCAGAATTAGGTCCCCTTAGAAGTGTGGCCGAATAGACTGGGGCTGGGAAAGGGCCAGGTGGCCTTGTCGCTCCTGGGTGGGCCAGAGGGAAGGAAGAGCTCAAAGACTATGGGGGAGAAATGAAAAGGACACAAGCCCGTTTGTTGGCAAAATTTGGGGCTATTTGATTATCAGAAAGAATAGTGATTATAAAAACTTTGAATAATGCGAATTCACGACTCTGAAGTTATTTATACAAAAAGAGCAGAAGGAAATAAAAAAAGATTTACAGGCCGCCATGCAAGCAACTGTTATACATACTCCCATTCTAGAAATTGCAAGTTAAAGAACAATAATCAAATTTTTATCATGTGTTTTGCAAGGAACAACCGTTCATCCCCACTTGATGAGAGATAACTCTTCTTTACTGAGGAATGCAGATGATTAATGTAAGTCAAGAAATGATTTTTTTATTCAAGAGAGAAATACAGCATTTTGTACTACTTTTAAAAAAATCTCTGTCTTTCCTTGTCTAACATTCAACATCTTAAAAACTGTTTTCATGTATTTTGTCTGGTTAGATTGTTTCAGGAAAGGGGTTAAACAAAGTCTCTATTATACCATCTTGGCCAGAGGCAGAAGTCCAAGCACTGATAATAGAAATAAAAATAGAGCTTTTTTGGAATGCAAGCTGATAAAATCTATGAGAATTAAAAATGCAGGTACTCACTGGGAAATATGTTTTTCTTGGGAACGTATTTCATAGGCTGTAAAAATATCTATGTACAAGAAAAAATATATATAATTAAGTATAAGGTATGCTACATGTAATAAATAGCAGTGCCATTAAGATAAAAACCCATAATATAAAAAACTGGAAATAAGAGAAAGTCCATAAATTCTGGAATAGCAGATGCATTTAGTATATGAAATATTATATAGTTATTAAGGCAGATAAATGGAAGCTTTACCAGAAGACTTGGAGGAATTTCCCTGTGGCATTGGTAAGCGAGGATAATAAGAGAGAAGTTGTTAATATAATCCCATTCTTTCAGAGACTCAAACACCGTGTATAGATAACACATATAAAATAAAGCATTTGTGCCCTGGCTGGTGTGGCTCAGTGCATTGAGCATCAGCCTGAAAACTGAAAAGTCGCCGGTTCGATTCTCAGTCAGGGCGCATGCCTGAGTTGTGCATCAAGTCCCCCGTTGGGGGTGTGCGGGAGGCAACTGATTTATGTATCTCTCACACATTGATGTTTTTCTCCCTCCCTCCCCCTCTCTTTAAAATAAATAAATAAAATATTTTTAAAAAATCAAAGCATTTGCTTTTATTTTGCTTGTTTATGTGTATTGATCAGCTGACACACATTTTATCTATATTGATATGCTTGTTTGTTTCTATGTATCGATCAGTTGATGAAATTGTTGAGACTAGACTCCCAGGAACATAACCCTGTATTTCCCCTAGGATCAATGGTTTGGTATTAGCTAATGGAATGTTTGTGGACACTTTATATAACACATCTACTGTGAATAAGAAGAAATGACTGTACATGTAACAACATTGATGAATCTCACAGACACTGTGAGCCAGACACAAAACTATGTGCTGTAGGAGTCCGTTTAGATCATGCTCAACAATAGGCAAATCTAATAGAAATTGGAAAAGCGTTTATGGAACACTATTAATTAGAAAATAGTACAAGGGCACTCTTAGGGTTGATGGAAATTTTCTTTATCTTGACCTCGGAGTTGGAAGTTAAGATAGAACACGAGAATTGGTTCTATTCGAGGACTACTCAGCTCTTCCAACTTACCGCTTTGGGTGTGGTAGCTGCAATGTTCTGCTGCAGCCACATGGTGGCAATGTTGTAGAATTAAACAAAATTCTGGCAGACCCTTAAATTCTTGTTCGTCGTAATTCAGAGATTTAGTTTTGTAACCCACTCCACTCTTCTTTTAACATTGTTCCTGTAGATGACAACTTACAAATTCATATGTAGCTGCTGATAAACAGCTTGTATGCTTAAAAGATTCTAGGAGTTAACCTCAAAGGAAGCCGACTCTAGCTTTCAGGCATTTCCGTTCCAGGAAATTCGCTCACCTTCTAGGAAAACCAGACCATTGCTTGACCAGCTCCAAGATGGTCATCAGAGCAGACCGTACTTTCTCACACAGAGCACCCACAACCCCCTCCAGTTTCCTTCATTCTCTCTTCCCTGTTCCTGCTCATAAAAACCTCCGCCTGCGCCGAGATGTTAACATGGTCTTTGTTATGAGACTCCCCCGTCTTCTGAAGCTGCTAACTCTTGAATAAACCTGCTTTCACTCCTGACAAGAGACCCTGTCTCTTGAGTATCGGATTTTGAGTGGCAGACAGCGGACCCTGGGCTCAGTATTAGTTTCAAATAGTGTCTTCCATTCTCCTTTAAGTAATGGCTGGCCTCTACCACCCTCTCTGTGACACAGTGCAAGCTGTACCCTAAGGTGAGGACCCTACACTGGTCTGAGGCAAATGGTGGCATGGCAAACATATCCTTGCGGCATCTGTTCCTTCCTCCGCCCTACATGCTATTACCATCGATATTTAACTAATAATTAATAAGAAAAGGGAAGCAAAGGTAATTAGATGTTGAGCTTAATAAACTGGGACGCGTGAGCCTGTTTGCTGCACCAGGAAGCTGCAGCTTCACATTCCAGGGGACTGCAGCGTTTCTCCACCAAGGGGACTCACACTCCTCTCTTCCCCCGCTCTGGCACTGGATTCTTGGGAGGCACAGGGGAGATGCTGGACCAAAGAGGCCTGCCAGTCTAACTAGGGGTGTGGGGCCATCCAAAGCCCATGAAAGCTTTGGAAGTTGCTTGATAAGTTTTAAAAAGCACCTGATTATAATCCCAGGGGAACAAAGAGGCTCTCTCTCTCTCTCTCCTTCTCTCGTGTTCACGACCTGCATTTGCACTGTGTGTTCACATGTCCTCTCCTCATAGCCATGTGACCTTACGGGCCGTGTGGGCTATGGCTGCGCGGACTCCACATGCAGGCTCCAGGAGGAGCCTGAATACTGCAGCCCCACAGTGGACTACAGCTGGAAACACCCGCTAAACTAGCCAGACGCTGGGCTGGACTATACTCTAATGTGGCACAGAAACTCTGGGTAGCGGCCTTTATCCTGGCCCCACTGAAGACAAGATTGCAAGATTGGACCTCTTCCATGGTAAGATGGGTGGAGATGGGACATTGGGAAGTCAGGAAGGGAACCCCCTTAATTTTACATCATCAGTATAGTTTACCACGGAACCCTGTCCTCTCATGCGGGTCGCGGGAAATTCTTTTCCCTGAGATACTGCTAGAATTCGTTGTTCCCACCAGTAGCAACGCCATTTCAGTTGTTTGCTCCTTCCTGTGTTTCACTCCTGCCCCACCCCATCACCAGGCGGTCTTAAGCTGTCAAATTCAACAACCTGAGCCCAATCCTCCCTCGCGGGGAGAAAGTCACCTGCAAGGGAAGTTCAAAAGAGAAAAACACATTTCCCATGTCATATAATTGCTACTTCTAGAAGTAAGATCTGGAAACAGAGTAAACGCTTATCACTTGGGTAAATATTTTTTTTAAAAAGCGCTTTAGCCTGTTGAAAACAAGGCAACAGACCCAAAATGGAACCACTGATACTGATCCCCACACCACCAAGCTGAGACATACTGAATTTCTGCTCTCCCGGAAATGGAACCTTAAACCTCTCAGTCAGGAATCATGTAATCGGCGCTAGTCAGGCAAGCTAGACCCCTGGATTCCCGGAAAGAAAGTAATGTTGCACAACCCGCTCACTTTTGTGTCTAGCACCACTTCCATGTTCCCTCTCCCTGCCGCCTCGGAAGGTCTTTTATTTGGTAGGTCTCCTCAGAGCTCCTTTCTCTGTGCTAGATTGGATGCTGCCAGATGTGAATTGACTTTTGCTCAGAGAAACGGTGAAAATTTTTCAGATGCTTCAGTTTATTTTCTAACAATCTCCTTTCGGTCAGTCATTAACAAGAATGCATGAGATTTAAATCGCGAAGGGACCGAAACCCTGCCACCCTGGAGCTGCTTTTTGGGGATATTGATTGTGGACTGTTTAATAGGAAGCAAAAGACTCAGAAAGAACCTTTGACCCTCCTCCCTTTCCTGCTCAAGAGATTCAGAGAAACCTGCTTGAGGAAACAGTCCTTTGGATGTTCCCTTTAGCCTAACTTGAACCAAGTACCTGAACAAGAGGGCTGTTGGCTAGGTCTCCCCATTGTTTCTGAATCACCCAGAAAGGAGTTGCCTGCCCTGTGTGTTCAGCTCTTCCTCAACTACCTGTAAATTGCCCATTCTCACTTCTGAAATCGAATTCCCCATACCTCTCCCACTTTTCTCCTTTTTCCAAAATGTCTTATATACCCCATGTTGCCTCACTGTCTTGGTAATTTTTATGGATTTGTCATGTTTATGTGACTTCCCCTTGCATGTGTATCAAACATTGACTTCCTCCTGTTAACCTGTTTCTATTAATTTGGTTATTAGCCCCACCAGAAGAACTTAGAAGGTGGGAGGAAAAGTATTTCTATTTTTTAGGCCCAAGATTGGAAGACCTGGGAGACTTTCAAGATTTATTATTATGTGAGCAAAGCAAAATACAGGAAAGTGAGCACAGTTTTAAAAAATGGCCAAGCTTCTATAAAAGTGTGTGTGTCTGTATAGACTTGTACAAACATAAAGAAAAGTGTGGAAAGGTACATCCCAGGCTGTTAATTAATATCGTTTACTTGTGTTGGGGGCAAAAATGACAGTAGTTGTTACTGGTGGTTGGACCTGGGTTCAGTAACCTTAGTGCTTGAGTTCTGGCTGAGAGAAGAATTCCAACTCAAACTGTAGGAGAAAGTTTATTTAGAAAGTCGCAGACGTAGAAAAAGTGAGCCAGGCGGGCTGCGTGGGCTCAGGAAACAAGTTACCAAGGCGGAAGAGGGGCCCTTGGAGCTGAGGAAGAAGAAAGCAAAGGAGGCTCAACAAGAAGATTCAAGCAGCTTGCTCTAGAGAGAGTGCTGCTGGGTCCTTAGTCTTGAGGGTTTTGTTTTTGCCTAAGATTTATTTATTTGTTGATTTTTAGAGAGAGGGGAGGGACAAAGAGAAAGAGGGAAACATCGATGTGTGAGAGAGATTTTGAAAGGTTGCCTCGCGCCCAAGTCCCGACCAGGGACCAAGCGCACAACCCAGGCATGTGCCCTGACAGAGAATCGAACCAGCGACCTTTTGCTTCAGGGAACGAAGCCCAACCAACTGAGCTACACGGGTCAGCGTGTCTTGAGGGGTTTTACCTGGAGGCCTCAGAGGAGGACCTCAATAGAATATTCATCAGCGTTCAGCATGTATCCTTGTGGTCCCTACAGATTGTCTGGCAGCAGAGCGGGGGGTCTTTAGTCGGTGCAGCTGGTCCTGCTGTCAGCCCTGGTGTCCTTGGTTTGGCTGCTATGCTGGGCCTGGGGCTGAAACACACTGAGGCCTTAGACGTATCCCATGCGGGTCAACAGCCTCATCGTCCTGGGAGCTTAATGCTTAAGAGCTGTTCTCTGGCTTCCTTGTTTGTCCCCCTCTGAGGGCGTCTAAACCACATGACTAGCAACATGCCAGGGGAGGAAAGGTCAGGGGAGGATCCTAAAGGTGACCAGAGATATGAAAGATCAGGAGAGCTAAACCGCATGACCAGTGATATGCTAGGAGAGAAAAGTTCACCTCAACCAGCCCCGTTTTGCTAAGTACAGGGGCTTTCCACCCTGCTGACCTTCGGTACTTGGCCTGTTGTCTGTTCAGCTCCTGCCTAAGTTCCTGTTCCTCCTGGGATGAAATGGGAGCGTGAGGGGAAAACAGTGAAAAAAACGAACCACTAAAAGCAAATCAGGTTAACCACAGCACATGTAATATTTTAATTCTGCGGGGGGCTAAAAACTTTAGCTCTTCTAGCTGGGCTAATAATCAAATTTCGGAGATAGATTAATAGGAGAAAATAAAATTTGAATATGCGTGCATGGGAATTCTCATGAGCATAAAAATTCCAAAGATAGTGAGACCACAACACTGGGTGTATAATACGTTATAGACAAAGGAGAAAGGGGGCGGGGGACTGGGTGTTAGATTTCAGAAGTGAGAGTGGGCAACCTACAGGTAGCTGAGGAAGAGTGGAACACACTTGTCTGGGAAATTCTTGCTAGACGACTCAGAAACAATGGGAAACAGGGATTATTTAAGGGGCTTGGAGTCTTCCTAATTCTAGCGCAAAGAGGAGAGGGTCAAAGGTTCTTTCTAAGCCTGTCTTCCTTCCTTCCTTCCTTCCTTCCTTCCTTCCTTCCTTCCTTCCTTCCTTCCTTCCTTTCCCAGGGATATATTCATTGATTTTTTTCAGGGGGTAGGGGGTGGGGGGGGGAGAGAGAGAGAAGCATCGATGTGACAGAGAAACATCGATTGATTGCCTCCTGCATGCACCCCAACCTGACCCTGCAACTCAGGTATGTGCCCTGACTTGGAATTGAACCTACAACCTTGTGGTGCATGGGATGACCCTTCAGCCAACTGAGCCACCAGCCAGTGCAATCTTCTTAACAAACAGCTTAAAATCAAAATCCCAAAAAGCAGCTTCAGGGTAGAAAATTTTGGTCCCCCTCTGTCTCGTTTATATAAATTACATATTCTGCGTGGATGCATTTCTTCGTGCATGTATGTATGCAAAGTGGATAGAAAGGGGGCTGCCTTAAACCTGACAAGCTCAGGGGAGGCCACCACGGTGGGCCCCACAAACTCAGAGACCAAAGTCACATTGGATGGTCTAACTAAGTGCAAATCTTGGTGGGTATTCGCACCTAGGCCCGTCGTCCTTGACAAAGGTCGACCTTGTATGATGCCACAGAGCCCCTCATCGTTATTTTGTTCCCCACATACCATTCCTGTGTAAATGCTATTAGATGTCCTGTACCCACCAACGTGAAAGAAGTATATGTGTCTCTCCGCCTTACTCTCTATCCAATCCTCGACATTTCCCCATTTTGCTTTCTCCCACTCCCTTAATCTATAGCCAGTGGATTTCATGTAACCCCCTTTTTGTCTCCTTTTTTGGATTCTAATGTATAAAATAAGCCGTAAAGCTTATTTTCTTAATCTGTTGAGACTTCGCTTCCTGGCAATTGTCATCAGTTTGGCTCAAACAAACTCATCTAAGTTCTCTCCAGGTTTGGGCGTTTCTTACGTCAACACATTTATACACACATATCTTTGTATGTACAAATCTAGTGTTTCCTATGTTTTCTGCCTTTTATATCACACCTAGACCACGCTCACACAGAAACGATAAATGTATTTTGTCTCTATTTTCTCTGATGGCTTTATTTCATTTTACCCTTATATCCTTAGTCCATCTGCAGTTTAGTTCCATAGAATTTGTAAGACTGGGGTTCAGCAAAATGTTATTTTGAACAATCGGTCAGTTGGCTGAGAAAATGAAACACCCTCTAAAGTTGTAAGAGAAGCTGTAGCATATTAGCAGGGGCAGGTCTCAGTGGCACATCCGTGTGAGTACAGACTGACCGTGATTGTGAGGCTGCGTTGTGGCACTGGAAGGGTGTAGTTGAAGATCCTCCGCAGGCGGCGACAGTGGAGGGGGGCCAGTGACATGCGGGTGCAGCTGCTCTGACCTGGGGTGGTTCCCATTCTTTACAGTGGCTCTGCCATCTCTGGCTTTGCCGAGATGGGAAGATGTTTCCAGATTTTTAAACTAGGCTTTTCAAAGAGTAGCTTGCTCTCTGGGCTTTCACAATCCCACTTCTCAGAAACCTGGAGACAGAGAGACACATTTCCTTGGCTTCTGACAGAGTGGCACCCACTCAGGACCTATATCAGGGGCTACCCTCTGTCAACAAGCAGTCGTATCTGAAGCCAAGACGCTCGTGCCTTCCAACACTTTCCAGCTCACTGTCTACCCCCAAGTGGACTTCTCAGAGACTGGCAGCAGCTCCTCTCACCCCAACATCTGTTTAATTCTTTATCTCAGTGCTCAGAGTTCTCACCATTTATTTCCAGATCCCTCGGGGCTAACAGGACCCTCGAACCATCCTATCTTCCTGGATTTCCCAGGAAGAGACTGTGGATTCTCCCAGGCATCTTCTCTTCATTCTGTTCTTCATGCAAGAAAGAATAATGCAAAATATAAAAACTCTATTTCAGGTTAAGCAACGATAGTTGAAAGAAAGTCCTCAAAGTTGGAAAGTTTCTTATTATATTGAAGTCAGTTAGAATAGGATGAATGAAAAGAACAGTACAAGTTTGCTCCCATTCCAAACTGGAATTAAGGGGCAGCACATGCTAAAATAGAAAGAAAACTCTCAAAGGATGGTAGAGAGCCAACGGTTATAGAACAAAATAGGTAAGTGTTCAGAATCCTATAAAACAAATGTTCAGAGGGGAGATAGGTGAGACTGCGTGGCTTGATAGAATAAAAGGAAAAACTGCACAAGAGGGATTAGAAGTTCTCAAAAATACAAGCCTGATTATATAGTCACAGAAGGCAAGGGAGGGCTGTTCTTGGAGAGCTCCGTGTTTGTTGGAGGAGTGCTGGGCTGAGCTCTTGACATATGACAAGGTCTGTCCAGAAGGTATCCAGCCGTGTACTATGAAAAATAGAGACATTTACTGAAGAAGATACAAGATACAAGAAACATTGGACATAGAACAATGATGCCTTGGTCTCCTTCGAAGTAGGCGCTTTGGGACCTCGCACAGTTCTCCCAGTCGCCATCAGCTGCCCCGTCGTATTTTCCTGAATCTCACTGACAGTCTGAAATCTCTTCCCTTCCAAAGGTGATTTTAGTTTTGGGAAAAGCCAGAAGTCACAGGGCACCAAATCTGGGCTGTAGGGGGTGCCGAGTCACCTGGGCCATTTGATGTTTTGCCAAAAAACTCTACACGAGACGTGATGCACGAGTAGCACGTTGTCATAACGAAGCTGCGAATCACCAGTTGCCCACGGCTGCGGCCTTCTAAAGCATCCAGATAGTCTCCTCGGAGGAATGTTCAAGCTTAACACAGAACTTGATGCAGATTCATTGCTCTACTTGCTCAGTCATCTTGAATGCAATGGCCACACAGTACACATGCTCACTCAGCGGTACCTACTGCCCCCACTGACGCAGTGAGCAAAGCCATCATTGGTCACACATGCACACTCCAGTCCACTCTCCTTGGCTGCCAGGTTACATCGATGTTGCACAAACTGTCCTTGTTATATTAACAATGGCTGAACTTTTTCCAGACAGACGTCATACACACGAAGAGTAGGAGGGCGTGGCATACACTTTAAAAAGTAATGACAGGGATGCTAAACCTTGTGGAGTGGCTGTTTGCAGGAGGATGCCTGTCCCTTCCTGCTAGGGCTGCTGTGGGGATGAGGACACGGTGCTGTCTGTGACAGCTGCAGTTCACAAGAGACAGCAAAAACTTACACGCGGCCCATAGGGGGCTGAGGACCAGAGCCAGGTGCTGTTTCGGGAGAGGACGGGCAGCCGTCTTAATGAAGTGCAGACCTGGGTAGCAACACAACCTGTTGTAGGACAGCACCTGCTGCAGGTCTACGAGCCAGTAATTCCACTTGTGGGTATTTGTGTGAAGGGATTGAAAATGCTAACTTGAGAAGATATCTCTACCCCTTTGTTCAGTGAAGCATTATTTATCATCCATGTGGAAGCAACATAGATGTCTATGGATGGATGAATGGATACTGAAAATGGGGTATATATACACAATGGAATATTATTCAGTCATCAAAAAGAAGGAAATCCACCTGGCTGGTGTAGTTCAGGGGACTGAGCATCGGCCTGTGAACCAAAGCGTCGCTGGTTCAATTCCCCAGTCAGGGTACATGCCTGGGCTGCAGGCCAGGTCCCCAGTAGAGGGTGTGCGAGAGGCAACTGCACATTGATGTTTTCCTCCCTCTCTTTCTCCCTCCCTTCCCCTCTGTCTAAAAATAAAATAAATAAAATCCTAAAAAAAAAAAGTAAAGAAAATCCTGCCATTTGCAACAACATGGACGGATTCTGCAGGCATTATGTTAAGTGAAATAAGTCAGACAGAAGAAAGACAAATACTGTAAGATCTCACTCTTATGTGGGGTATAAAAATAAAAACAAAAACAAACAAACAAACAAAAATCTGGACTCAGACACAGAGAACAGATTGGTAGCTGCCAGAGAGCGGCAGCAAGTGAGGGGCAAAATGGGTGAAGGGCATCAAAAGGTAAAAACTTAGTTATAAAATTAATAAGTCCTGGGGGGTATAATGTACAGCACAGTGACTATAACTAGACATTGTGATCATTTCACAATATATGCAAATATCAAATCATTATGCTGTACACCTGAAACTAATCTGTTACAGGTCAATTGTATCTCAAAAAAGAAACAGAGCCGACTGGGAAGCAAGAGCCGCTACTTTCTTTAAAAAGATGCGAGAGAAGCTGGGAAAAGAGTTCATTAAGTTACCAAGTCCTAAAAATGAGAGGGTAAAGGACAAGCTCTTGACCGAAGATGTAGAATAGGAGGTAGGCTAGGGAGAGAAGCCTTGTATACCCGGAACAGGAGAAGCATATGTGAAACCAGGGAGGCTGAAAAAAATCACTGTCAGGGATTGTGACATTATTAGGATACATAAAATTTAATTGAACATTTAGGGTACCAGTTATTATACTACTGATTTTATGAAGGAAAGACTTAGTGACTTAAAACGACACCCCTTTATTACCTTTAGTTGCTGTTGGTCAGGAATCTGGGTGAGGCCTCTCACAAGGCTGCAGTGATCTGAAGGCTCCACTGGGGAGGATCTGCTCACATATTCACTTGGGTTTATTTGAATGAAGCAGATGCTCCTCAGTTGCTGGACTGGGGGCTTCAGTTCCTTGCTGGCTTTGGGCTGGGCACCTTCCTTAGTACCTTGCTTTGTGGGCCTCACCATAGGGTGGCTCACAGCATGGCAGCCTGCCTCCCTCAGAGCAAGCAAGCAAGAAGGAAGTGAGGAAGGCAGAACAAGCAAGTCTTTAACCTGCCCCACTTTTCTTTTTCTTTGACTCAGGTTGTCTTCATCCAGTGCCTGACTCAGCCACCTCACTCTCCCTCACTTAAGCATTAAGCCCTCAGGACAATGAGGATCTGGTCAGCATCCAATAGTCTTAGAGCCATAGCCTCAGGTCTGCTGACCACAGACAAAGAGTGTTAGTCAAATTAGAGATAACATCTAGGGCTCAGTTGTGTTTCCGGTCCAGAACGACCCCACCAAGTGCACCCCTGAGAAAGCAGACGAAGCCAACGCCACGGGTAACGTCAGGACCAGATGCAATGATCAACTACCTAACTCCTAACTCTAGTGACTGCTGACCGTTCACCAGAGACCACGACCCTGACCAAGACCCTAACTCCCACAGTCACCCTGATTAATGATTTCCCCCCTGTGTACCCCATTCCCTAGAAGCCATCTGGGAGCCAAGTCTTTGAACATGAGCTACCTGTGACTCCGGGCATGGCGCCATCTCCTTAATAAATCCTTACTTTCTTGGCTGCAAACTCTTGTTCGTGTCTTATTGAGCTTTAATGCGTGCAAGCAAATGGACCCCTTCAGTCCAGAAATAGGAGGCAGGATCATTTTGGACAGCCCATTACTTTTCCCATATTCTGTTTGTTAGAAGAAGTCACAGGTCCAGCCCACACTTAAGGTGCTAGGCAGGGCATGAACAGCAGGAGGCAGGATCATCGGTGCCACCTTAGAAGCTACCTATCACATGGGGCATAACCAGGGGCTGACTTTCAGAAGCAGAGATGTTTGGCAGCTGCATGTTTGTATTCCAATATTAAGGAGGGTGTACATGTTTCTTACCTCACTAGCTTGTGTTGAGTGTTATGCTACAAAGACAAGGAGAACGATAATATACAAGGAAGACACATGACGATATAGTAGAATTTCCACTTAAGCAGGAAAGACCCAGGAGATAGGACCAGACAAATGAAGTAGTTTCCATAATAAACTGCTGCTTAAAAATAACAGAGTTCTAAGAGATTTGACTGACCCCAACTACCAAAAAAAAAAAAACAACAACAAAAAAAACACAACTTACCAAGGGGACAAAGTGATACCTAATACTTCAATGTGCCATTGTAAGAAACTTCTAGAGGCAATTGGCAAAGGCTCCTTTATATTTCAAATGACTTTGTTTTGTTAGAAGGAGGGTAAAAGGAGGAAGAAAAATCACAGTGTTGGAGGAAATACTTTGAATAGGCTCTTTCCTCATCTCTGCAGGATTAGCGGTGTGGCTTGCAGCCTGTCTCTCAAGCCTCTTCTCCCATCTCTCACCGCCAGCACCTCAGGCTGCAGTCACGTTGGCCGCCCTGTCCGTCAGCAGAACACCAGCTCAGCTCCTCCCCAAACCTCATTTGTTTCAGTGCCCTGCTCAAAGGGTCACCTTCTCAGAAAGAACTTCTCTGACTGCCATCTAAAAGAGCATAGACCTGCTCCTTGCTCTTATCTTGTTTAATTTTTCTTCATAGATGCTATTGCTTTCTTAAGTTACATTATGCCTTTATTTAAAACCTGTTTATTGTTTGACTCCTCCACTGAGATAAAAAGCTCTGTGAATTCAAGGTCTTGAGCTCACTAGGACTTGGAAAAGCAAGCCATTGATTGGCTCTTGTCGATAGTGTCTGTTGAGTGAATGAAAGTAAAAATAAATGAAAGTAAAATGAAGCCCATAACATACAGATTAGCAGCAAACGCTGCATAACAAAAAGGGCGAGAAACGTGAAGAACAAGTAATGGTAATTTGCTAGTACACAGTTCTGGCAAATGGGGAATTTTTATATTTTTGTATAATACATAGTTCATTTTTTTTTTTTAATCCTGCAAGACTCGAATGAGTTAATGTGCTGGAAAATAGTTGCGGCAATATGTACATCTGATCGCACAGCAACTCCCTTTTCCTCTAGAAGAGCGTGCTAATTTCTGGGGAGTCTCCGCGAGGACACTGAGCTCACCCTCCTTCCTTTATAAAAATGTATTCTTGTCGTTATCCGATTGGCCGCCCGTCCGAGGCACCCCATTTTCATTGGCCGCCACACTAGGCCGTCATTTCCAAACTCAAGCACTCCATTGGTCTGCTGCCGCAGACAGAGGCGGCTGCCGGAGGTCGGGCTGGAGGAGTTCCCCGATGGCGTCAAAGGCACCTCCCGCCCACATTCCAAAGCCTGGGCCTAGACATCACGCGGTCCCTGACTTTGGGGGCGGGATGGGCGGAGAGAAAGGCTTGTGATTGGGCGGAGAGTGAGAAGTGAGTATCCGATTGGTCATTTCCTCGGAAGGAGGTGGAGTCGTAGGTGGGTCCTGGAGCCGAGCTGAGGTGCTCTGGGGAGTCTCAAAGTTTGTGTCTGGAGCTGTAAGGGGAAGTGGGCTTAACGAGAAGGCATTTTCTTGGGACGAAAGCTGTTCTCCTACCTTCTTTTTGGATGCACACCCTGCTCTAACCCCTTCAACCTTCGCCCGATTCCTCGACAGCCTGTCTCCCCCGGGGAGTTTCAGATCTCCGAGGACACCGGACGGGGAGCCCTTGGCAGTTCTCTCTCGGGCAGGGGAGCGAACGTTTTCCTTCCTGAGTGCATAAGCTACACGCACACGCGCGCGCACAAACGCGCACACACACGCGCGGAGCCGGATCTCGCCCCCCGAGGCGGTTCTGCACGCTCCCCATCTGCGCTCAGCATCCTCGGCCCATCGCGCCTCGGACTACCATGGAGGTGCCCGAGAGCGGGGAGCAGAGCGTCCTGCAGTGGGACCGCAAGCTGAGCGAGCTGTCAGAGCCCGGGGACACCGAGGCTCTCATGTATCACACGGTGAGAACACGGCGGCGGGGCGGAGAGGGAGGTTTGATGGAGGGAGTGCTGTCATCAGAGGAACAGCTGGGGAAGGGGAACTGGGATGGAAGTATTTGGGAAGAGGCATGCCCAGAATGAAGAGGTCTGGGGAGAGGCGTGGTTTTTCTATCTGAATAAAGGTGCGCAGCTGGCCCTTTTTCACTTTCACCATAGTTATGACGCTGTATTGTTTTGGCAATATTTACTACCCGCCCCCCCCCCCCAGGCTTTTTTCACCTCTGCAATATCAGTTCATATTGCTATCAGTACTGTAAAGTGGGAGACAGATAAGGTATTCTGAGAGTAATATGCCTCTGTTTCAGTTAGACTTTTGCGGGAAGGTTTTATAAATCTAAACAAAATAAAGTAGCATTTTCTTTCCTTCACTGTTGTATTCTCTTTCTTTTTCCTTTACTTTCTCATTAGTATTTCAACAAGTACACCCGTGTGTGTGTGTGCGTGCGTGCGTGTGTGTGTGTGTGAGTGAGTGAGTGTGAGAGAGAGGCCCCATCGAATGAGGAGGAGAATTGCTTTATTTGGCTCCTTTAGCTGTGCAGCCCAGAAATCTGCTTCCTCCGTCTTCAGAGGAAAGGTCAGCAGAGGAGTATGGAAAGTCTGAGGCGGCTGCGTTTTTCAGAGAGTCTTTGGAGAAGGTGGGACAGCTCACCAGTTCCTTGGCAGGTCTAATGTCTCGGAGACCCCTTTGGGGATTAAGTTGTCACAGGGCGAAGACATGTCTTTGAAAGTTTCCCATTTCATTTTTTCGGTATTAAATATGCAAAATGAAATTTTATTTTCAGCAGCCCATACTAACTAATGATTGTGAGATCTTTGTTTCTGTTTTTATAAATGCACAGAGGTCTGAGAGAGAGAGAGAGAGAGAGAGAGAGAGGGAGAGGGAGAGAGAGAGGGAGAGAGAGAGAGAAACAAACAACGCTAACGAGAAAACGAGAGGCTTGGCTGTTTCCCCTTCATGATTCTTTTAATGGGGTCAGTGCCAGGATATTTGAAACTTTTGCAAAATGGCCTGCCGGCTCCACCTCTTTGGCCTCTGCCTCTGCCTGACGTTATTTTGGGAAAAGGGATGAGGGCCTCCTTGTGATTCCCACCAAAGCGTTTGTGGTGGCTGAGAATGGCTTGTTTAAAAAAATGCAGAGTGCAGGGCCGAGAAGGAGTGGTAGTTCACGCTGGGGCACAAGCCAGATGTGGAGTGTGATCGGCCAGGCTTTGCTCACTGAGCTTGACCCGCAGACCGCGTGGGCCGAATTTGGATGGAGGACCCAGATGTGCTTCCTGTCGTCAGTATGGAACTTAGAGCACGTGGGCCCTCAGAAATCTTCTGATAATTGGATACTCCAGATGTTTCTTCTGACATGGGCTGCACTTGAACCATTTGGGGAGGACAGCTCTTCTCTTTTGTTCTGAAATACGCTGAAAGATGTCTCATCCAGCAGCTCTAATGTCACAGCTTTGGGGTGTCTTTGAACTGGTGGGATGAATTACGCACTGGCATCCACATTTCCTTTCTTGGGCTCTGAGACTTGCATTCGTGAGGTCACAGGCCAGGGTTTGAGATGCTACCTGTGACTGTAACATTCATTCCAGGTGGAACTGGCTCTAACATCTTCCTGCACCATCTCAGGAACAGAGGTCTTACCTTCCTTTTGGTATTAAGGGCTTGATTTTTCTATGTCACTGTACCGAAGCAGTGATGCGTGATTATTTTTCTTCTGATTTTATTTTTTTAATGACTTTTTGTTTGCCACTTAGGGATGTGTTTCTCTGCTGGGGATTTCACTCATATAAAATACCACTCATGATTGCCTCAAGTCATTGTCAATAAACTGCTTAGGTGAATTAGTGTTGAAAGAGGTATTGGGTTTAGTAGCATGGATGCCTGGATTGTATTCCTTCTAAACTAAAGGGAGTTTAGCAGAGATTTGAAAATAGATAACTTCCCCATCTGTTTCTTAAACTCTTTTGGGTGTCCAGTTGCAGAGCTGGTCGGTATTGTCATTTGTCCATAAAGTGCAGTGGACTGACCTCCAGGTAGAAAAGAAAAATGAATTATGCATTCATTTAAAGACTTGTTTGCTCTTTTAATTAACAGTTATTGAATGTCAGCTACGTGCCAAACGCTGTTCTAAACAGTTGCGATACTCAAGTGAATAAAAGCAGGTAAAAATTCTCGACCTTAAGAAGCTTACATTCTCGTGTGTGTGTGTGTGTGTGTGTGTGTGTGTAGGGGAAGATAAATGACAAACATAATAAGTGAAATAGTATGTTAGACAATAGAAGTGCTATTAAAAAAGTAAAAGTAAAACAAAGCGAGGGAGATGGAGGAAGGGCAAAATATGATATTGAGTTGAGTAATCAGAATAAGCCTCAGAGAGAAAGTGGATCTGAACAAAGGCTTGAAGGAGGGGAGGGTGTTAGCTGAGCAGGATGAAAAGTCAGAGCAAAGGCCCTAAGGTGGGAATGGGTCCGTCATGAGCCTGTGGTCACATCATTTTCTGTGTTATATTCCCCTCATTTTAATCAGTTATTTTCTTCATAAGTGTGGGTGACTTCTGGGACACAGCGCCTCTGTTTGGAATGACCCAGTAAAACTTTCCCAATTGAG
This sequence comes from Mormoops blainvillei, assembly GCA_004026545.1. Taxonomy (NCBI): domain Eukaryota; kingdom Metazoa; phylum Chordata; class Mammalia; order Chiroptera; family Mormoopidae; genus Mormoops; species Mormoops blainvillei. The sequence goes on from PVJD01004980.1 coordinate 108,281, forward strand.
TGGATTGGGTATTCTATAAAGACAGGGTAAGGCACAGAGGTAAATTAGGAAAGCGGTGAGATACGGTAATAGCTACCATCGATTGAGTATTTATTACCCGAAAGGGAGGGCTGGCTTCATGAGCCTGCCACCTGTGCAGTCCACAAGCTTTGGTCTGATGCTCTGCTGTCACCATCTTGCAGTCCTTAATAGTTTCTGGACAGGGAGCTCCAACTTTCCACTTGCATTGAGTCCCACGGGTCATGTAGTTGGTCCCGCCAAAAGGGTTTTTCAAAAATTATACCATTGAACCCTCTTAATGACCCGATGAAAGAGTCGTTTTTATTATTTTTATTCTACAATGAAGAAAACTGAGGCTTAATGAGCTTCAGCGACTTGGTGAAAGGTCCCACAGCTCATTATTGACACAGCCAGAATTTAAATGCAAGGCTGCCTGCCTTCACAGCCCAAGTTCTTGCTCACCGTTCTGTATGAATGAAGGACCCAGCGTCAAACAGGAAGAACAGAGTCAGAGGATGGGAGAAGATGACTGGGCCATCGGAACCTGCCGAGCCCGAAGGCAGCTAATGTTTAACTGAGGATGGCAGTCACCAAGCCTTCCTAGCGTGATCACTCTGTTTGCTCTAAATAGGGACTTAGTTACCGCATGCCTGACTGCTAATGCCCTGCTTTAGCAAACCTGTCACCTACCTGATTTTAAAAGCAGGGAAGGTTTAAGTTGCCCGAGGCTGGGATTTTAAAGTTTCTCAGCAACCTTCTCGGAGCCATCAGGAGCAATGATTTTCCCATTTATTTAGTTACGAGGAAGATGACTTGGTCCAGAAGGACAAAGGCTCAAAGTCTACAAAATAATGCACAGAAGGGAGTGAATATGGACTTGCTTGTTAGATCCTGAGTTATTAGAGCTTTGGGCTTCCTCTTGAAGCTTAAAAAATAGTTTCTATACAGACGATGGAATATTATTTTAAGTCAGTACTTTCTGAAAGTGACTTGGGGGTCAAGAAGTCGAGGGAGGGAGGGAGGGAGGGAGGAGTTATTTACACTCTGTCCCTTTGTACTATTCAGATTTTTACCTCCTGAATATATTTAGACAATGAAAAATGACAGTTAAAAGGCACTGCACAAAACTGGACTAGAGATAACTGTAGCCCGAGTTTCCTTGAGGGCAGGGGGGGGATTTGCTGTGCTATTAATGCTCAGCACCACTCCAGTGGGTGGAGGCCCTGGGTGAAGAACAGAGAAGCCGACGTGGTTGGTGGCGAGGGACCCTCAAGGTGGAGGATTAACAGTGGGTTTATGTATGATAAACTTTGTGATCTTAGTAATTTTCTTATTTTATTTTACTTTTGGTAACTTTCTTATATCTCAGCTTAGCCATCTGGAAAACAGGAATGTTTGTCAATTATTGCAATGATTTTATTCATCTTTTTTAAAGGACACAGCAGGAACTCCCAGTACCAAGTCTCTGCAAAGATAACAGCAATTCTGCTTGTTTTCAGTGCATAATTCCTATAAATCCAGTTCTTTCTAAGATGATTTAGTGGTTATGCTATTTAACTTCTGCATCCAGTTGGATCAGAAAGTGCAATGACCGATCCCAGACACTAATGGGTGGGGAGTTAAGGGGATGTTCCGCCTGCCTGGTGTCCGGATGTGAAGGCCATCTGGCTTCCACACCGATCACTGATTGCCAGAATGGAGGTGGCTAATCTCACAGGCCGGTGGTTTCCCGTTCCTCCCGGCTGGCCCAGAGACTGATAGGACTCCAGGGGGACACCGAGGCTTGTGGTTTGTTATTTGTCTCCTCTTCTTGGCCCCCCGCCAGGTCCTGGGGGGAACCCAAGTCCTCGAGGCTTGAGAATATGGTCACCTGACCTCCACCAACTGAATAAAGGGCATGATTTCCAGTGGGAGACAAAGCTGTGAAGCGAGCATAATTTGTGTTCAGGGCGCTCGCTTCACCTAGTTTCCCCTTCACCCCTTTCGTGTTTCCCTTGTTTCTTGGGCCCCCCCGCCCCCCACAACGCTCACTGTAACAACCTTCTCTTTCCAACTTTTCCTTTTAAATTTTGCTCTCAGGAAAGACTCGATAAGCTTACACTCTTTAACAATAATTACTTCAGGTCAAAAGGAGGACTCTCTAAATGGAGAATTTAGCGCAATCGTCAGGTAAAAGGGGAGGGGCCTGTACTACCCTTCTACTCTTCCAGGCATGTGGCCGTTATTCCTAAACTAGTCTTGCACGTGCGTTGCTAGTTTATCTACGAGCTAACGGATTTTTATGGGTTTGGTGAAAAAATCTTTGACCTGTTACGTTACTGTCTCTGAAATTGTTCTCATGGTGTTCGCGGGAGTTGGGGGAAGGTAGACTTGGACCCAGCCCTGAAAGATGAGAGTATCAACCTTGCCTTCTTTCTTGATCCTTGAGTGATAATATTCTGTGTGAAGCTGTTCTTGCAGGAGAAACAAGGCAGTGCATCTAGATGAATAATTGAATTATATTACAATGCTTGCAGCTGCAAGTAACTGGGAACTGATTCAGAATGCCTATGTAAGAAGCTAATTATGTCATGTTGCAAGAGGTCTGGAAGTACAGCTACTTGTTTGGTTGATTTAGCAGCTGCTCGGTGTTATCATGGACCTAGATTCCATCCATCTATACGTAGATTTCATCTTTAGGTTGGGGCCGCCCACAGGCAACTCACACCCATATGAGTGACAGGTGTTCAATTCAAAATGACAATACCCAGAGGAAGAGAGGTCGTGTCTTCCTGACAGTCTTCTTAGGATGGAAGAAACTTTTCAGAAGCCTATCAGCTGATTTCTCTTTAAGCTTCGTTGGCAAGGATTGGATCACATGACCATTTCTAAATTAGTGGCTGGAAAGGGATTTACATGATTGGTTTAGATTAGTCACACGGGGATGGAGGAGCTATTGGAGGCCCAATCAGCACGACCATTTATAATGACTGTTAGTGAAAAAGCCCGAGTTGGCAGTCCTTTCCTTAACTAAAAGATGTGTTTGTTCGACCAATGGCAGATTGTATCACAAAGATGGACTAGCAAATAGAAAATGTTTTAAAATCCACAGTCAGCTTTGGGAGCAAAAGATTAAACCAAATACCGTGCCACTTGCAAAGCTCTAAGAACATTATTTAGCTGTACTAATAGTGCCCAGTGACAGGAGGACTACAGAGATGGCAACAGTCTCTGAAATGCATGCAAAGGTGGTCATGGCGGGAGTGCTGCTGTGTCCCAACTCGCTGGGAAGTCTAGAAGTAACAATTTGACTGAACTCAGCATCAGGGTCAGCCATCAGGGCTGAAGGTAACTAGCTGAGTCTGTGCTCATGCTCACCTTGCAAGGCAAGGATGCCTTGTTCTGTTTGAGCTTCACACGAGCTCCCATCAGCAGGTGGAAAGCCGCATGTCATTTGTCAAAGAAGCAGTTCTTCCAGTTGCGAACAACTAGTCAAATATTACTACGGGTAAGCTGCTGTTTGCAGCTTGACCGGCCCACCTCAGACATGGCTCTGACCTCTCTGCTGACTGGCTTGGGAAGACGGCCAGACCTTGGCGGGGCAGTTGGTGGGGTACAGGGCCGATGGCTGCAGAGCGTCTGTGAATGATTTTTTGAAACAGGATGTAGGGTCCACGTTCCCTACCTTTGCAGAGTTAGAGTCGAAAGGAAATGATGAGACCCACGCTCTTGGCCTTGACCTTGAGCCTATCCCTCCGTCTCCCTGCTCACCGCATGCCCTCAGGCTCTTTCAAAGGAAGTTCCAAGCGGACCTCAAGTTTTCCCTGAACGGCACTGCCAAGGTTATCCATGAGGTACATAGGAGGTGATGACCCGTTTTATCTGCGGGGGATCTGAAACCCAGAGCAATAAAGAGTTTGCTCAGCAGGAACACAAGCTCTTCTGGGACAGGAGACGTGCCTGCGTCTTTTCTGCATTCTCACAGTGCTAACCCGAGCACAGGATGCTCAGAAATACGGAACTGCCTGGTGCACTTTAAGTAGGGTGTGGCAGCCCTGGAGAATGGGTAAGCTCACGGGCCATTTTTAGTAATACAGTTTTTACACTCTGCATTCTTTAAAAAAAAATTTTTTTTATTTATTTATTTTTAGAGTGAGGGGAAGGGAGGGAGAGAAACATTGATGGGAGAGAGAAACATCAATCGGTTGTTTCTCATCTGCACCCTGACCGGGACTGAACCCGCAACCCAGGCATGTGCCCTGATCGGAAATTGAACTGGCGACCTGGAGACCTTTCACGTTGCGAGATGATGCCCAACCAACTGAGCCACACCCATCAGGGCTAAACTCTGCATTCTGTGAATGCTTCTGCAAATCTGACATTTTAGTATAAAGCGACTTGGGTAATTCTGTGTCAGTATCTTTCCTTGTTTGGCTGAGAGAACAAAGTGGGGACAGGGGGCTTGTATAACAGTCCCAGGTCTCCGCTAGAGCAGAGCGGAAGGCGGCACGGTGGAAAGAGTGGACTTTTGGGCCAGGCAGATTTGATATCCAGGGCCACATGTTCTCCGGTGACGTTGGACAAATTACCTCACCTCTTTGGGACTCGGTTTCTTCACACGTCACTGCCTGGCTCATAGTAGACACCCTGTTCTACCCTGTCCGCCAAGTCAAGTGTCTTCTCCCTGGGACCTCAGGAGCCTGACATCATTCAGGAACACAGGGACCTGTAATTATTCTCTCTCGTGTATCTTCATTTCCCCTCCGCCCCAGCTCCTACCTTCTGCTCTAAACACAGTTCTCTGTCTCGAACACATGTTTGCCAGATGCTGTTACTCATTCTTGCTCATTTTCTCTCTCTTGTTTACTACCAGCTTTGCTCAAACCAGTGGTCAAAAGCTCCCGCCTTCATTTCCTCACTTTCTACTTACTCCTGCATCTGCACTTTCTGGTGCCTTCTGCCGCTACAGGCCTTCCAGCGTCTCCCTGATTGCCAAGCCCAGTCTTCCCTCTGCCCTTGCCTGCTGGGTCTCATGGAAACATTGGCCATGCTGAGCATCTGGATCTCTTGTAACTCGTTCTGGTAACGCGCCCTGGCGGGTTTAGTTTTTCCGCCGTCACTGGCTTCCTAACCACCTATGAAAATGTGAGCATTTGGTCCTTGGCCTCCTGTTCTCTCCGCGGCTCCTCTGTGAACTTCAGTACAGATGGTTTCAGATCTTTATATCTGTTATTTGTCACTTGACGGACAGTGGGAGATATTTGGATTATGACCCCGGATTTTTCTGGGCCCTCATTAGCTGCAGAACAGCTCTGGCTGGGTAACCCTTGGCACCTCACGATGTGTTACGCCGACTAGGAAGAGCTGTGGTACACTTTGATCCCCCTTATCGCGTCACCCCATTTAGCTCCGGGGAAGTTTAATGACTCAGCTCTCCTGCAGTGCAAACCTGTGAGAAGCTCACGGGTCATGACTGGGACACAGCTGTTTCTAGAATCAGTGTCACCCACCAGATGCAGGCTGTGTTTTGTCTGGGCTTGTGTTCATTCCTCGGCTGGGGAAACCCGTTGTGCTGTTCTCCAGTGATATGTCTGATTTGTTTCTAGGGCCGTGGAAGGTTAGTGCAAAAATCAGACATAACTTCTTAGCTGCTGTACCATATGTCCCTCTGGTGTGTTAACCACTGTCCATCTTAGTCACAATCGCCTCACGTCCAGTTGCTTGCCTTTGAATTGCTCTATTCTGGAGTAATTTATTTATCTCAAGTTTACTGACATTACTTTCAATTTTTGTTTTTTTTTTAAAGAACTGAGATGGGTTATTCTGAGCCACCAAATTTCTATGCCTACTTCTTGTTAGTGGCTCTTGGAAGAGAGTTTTTCTTTGGAGCATAAAGCGTTTGGATATGCGAGCTTGTTCTAGTACAAGTTAGTTCCCGTCCTCGGTCTCAGTGTCTGCATCTGTCAAATGTAGCATTTGTGTCACAGTCCCAAAAGATTCCTTTTCACTCCACACTTCTTTGTTGAGTATCATGCTCCTACCCTGGAAAGTCTTTTATCTTTAAAAAAATACGTGATTTAAAACAACAAGATTCAGTGAATTTCCTCTTTCACTGGGACAACTCAATAAATCAGCAGGTGTAGTTTTGCATTTTGTAGCTTCTGTTTTCTGACTTAAAACCTTGCTTCAGTAAAACCCAGACAAAATAAAGAATGGAAAAACAGAGAGGCACAGAGGTAGGAAACATATTTTTAACATCAGAAAAAAAAAAATCCCTCTTCAGACTTCTTGGCAAATGAGAGGAGTCTGGGGGAAAAAAGGTCCGCAAACAGTTTCCTAGTTGTCTGAGTGGAAAATCCTGGTTTTTAACATTTCATATCTTGGAAATGTCTGAATAGTTTTTGTTTAAAGGGAAATTCCTTTTGGCTGAGAAAGAGCCTGCAGGGTTCAAACTGATAGGGTGACGTTCTCAGAAAACTTGGAGGAAATAAGGCTTTGTGATGAAGGTGCTTCTCACTGGCCGATTATGTTAAACAGAAATTTAAACCTATGTTTATGAATCACAGTGTGTTAAAGCTTCCACCTTTAACTCCTTCCTTCTCCTCACTTCCTCTCTGGGCACCCTGGGGAGGCATCTCCCACAGCTGGTCTTTCCTCCAATTTGAGAAACTTAACGAACTGCTTTTCTAAACCTGTATGTGTTCAAGGCAGGATATGTGTTCCTAACCTTGCGGCTCTCCCAGTAGAGTGGGCAGGAAGATGCGTAAACAAGTCATTCAATTACAGTCATTAAATGCCTGGTATACATTTCACATTAGAGTTGTATTCCAAGTATTTCTGGAGCACAGAGAATAACAATTTTGAAGTAGATGAAGAGTTGGGGAATCCTTCACGAAGGAGGTGATACTTGTACCAGGTCCTGAAGTATACATAGGAGTTCTCCAGCAAGTGGGAACGGCAGATCCTGAGTAGGAATGTGAAAAACATCTCGGTTGATTCGGGAAATCCCAAGTAATTTTAGCTAGTTAGAGAGCAGGGTGCTCTGTGGGGAGTCTTGGAAGATAGGACAAGGCCATCAAAGTTTACTTGCTCTGTTAACCATTTGGACATCCTTTTGTGGGTAGTAGGGGAAGGCTTTCAGTGAGAGAGGGACAGCAGAAGAAGGGGGTTTTGGAGAGGAAGCCCTGGTGGTCATGAGGGATGGGTTGGAGTGGAGAATAAATGGCAACGAGATAATCGATGAAGTAGGGGAAGTTACCATGAAGGCCCGAACCGGACAGGGAGGAGCACATGAACATGAGAACAGGTTAAGAGCCAGCCTTGGAGACTTGGTGATCCAGGGGGCTGAAAGAGGACTCTCGAGACTTCCTGTTTTCTGGCTTGGTAACGGAGCTGACGGTGCCGCCATTGGCCTAGAGAGGGGATATTTGGAGGAGAAGTGAGTTTGGTCGGGGATGATAATGAGCTCAGTTTTAGACATGGCAATGCTGATGTGTTCACGGAGCCTTCGGATATATCAAAGGCATTTGGAAGCCTGGGCCTGGGGTTCTGGAGAAAGGTCTAGACTGGAGGTGTCGCTGCGGGTGCTGCGAGCCTAGCAGAAGACAAATGAAGCTAATATCTCATATAACACAGTCCTGGGAGGTCGGGCTGAGAGTGAGGGGTGTGACCGAAAGACTGAGGATGCAGCCTTGGGGGACACTTGAAGGGTTAGCAGAGGAAAAGGAGTCTGCAGATGCTGCTCAGAGAGAAATGGCAGGGAAATGTGGAGAAGACGCAGGGCAGCCCTGTCGCGGGATCCAAAAGCTGGAGGTATCGCTGTAGAGTGGTCAAGGTCAAGGGCTGGGCGTGCTCTCCACCTGACCGCTAAGCATTCCAAGCACTGCGCGTGCGTGCGTGCGCGCACAGGGCAGTACCCGCGTCTCGGCCACAGAAGCCTCCCGGCACTCCGTGCCGTGGGTGTGCTCTGTGGCACTGTGTCTAGGCCGTGGAGACCTCGCTTCCAGGAGAGAGTAGAGGGGGCACAGGGGCAGGGACTGAGAAACGTGCCTGGTGGGCACCGCGTGCCACGCTGCCTCTTCCTTTCAATTTTCCCCCGTTCCCGGTTAACGTCAACCCTCCAAATTGCCCTTGGAAACCGTCACTGGTGCCTGTGCAGTTTTATGAGGGTCCTTTAGCTTCATTCTTCTCCTCTGGCTGGGTCCATCTATCCTTGCTGTCCTGGTCGGCGGGGAGGACTTGGTGCACGTGTCCCTTTGTGCCTGTGTCATTTATGGTTCACAGGCTTTGGGGCGTGCGAAAGAATGGCCTCGGGACTCGCACCTGTAGAAGAGCGGTGGGATTGACCGAATGACTGTATCATTTGAGCCTTTTCCTCTTTGAACTTCTCCTGACTCTTTCCACTGAGAAAGCGTCAGGGTGGATTCACCAGTCGCCAAACATGAGTTTGATCACAGAGATGTCAACAATATTCAAATGGCAGAAAAACAGGAAGAAAAAAACCTCATTCACCCTGTTTTTCTAAGACATAATAAAAGGGGCAGGTGAGGACAAATGGTTTCGCAATAGGGACACGAGTCAGAGGGCTTTCCAGTGGACAAGGGAACGTCAAAATAAATGGTGCAGGTTGGAAGAAAGTGTGCAGCTACAAGCAGGGCCTGGCTTTCGGGACCTACAAAGGGGCCTTTGTCCCCATGCCCTGCAGCCCTCCCTGCGTGCTGGGGGCTGGCTTCCACCTTTGCTCTCTGTTGCCTTGTATCTGGGGTGTTGCTTTTATCTCAGGTTTGCTGTCACCCAGGGAGGTCAGGGACAGGCATGGGAAGAGCAGCTCTGCAGCCACGACGGACTACCTTGAGGGTCTAGCAAAGAGGGGTGGAGAGTAAGGGCATGCAGTTCGGCTGTAGTTTTGGGTTTGTGGATCGCTTGGCTGATGGGGAATCAGATTTTTTTTTTTTAATCACATTATTTCAGTAAGAAAATGTCTCCTGGGGTTGAAGCACCTATGCCATGAACTTTAAAAAAAAGCAAGACTTAGTTATTTAGAACAGTGTCAGGGGCACAGCAAAACTGAGTAGCACACAGAAAGAGTTCTGGCACAGCCCCCGTTCTCGCCCCCGCACGCCCAGCCGGCCCCACCGTCACCCCGCTGCCGCGAGGGGCTTCGGGATTGCGGGCTCACAAGCTGCGTTTACCTGGGGCGGCTTTTGATTTTCGCTTTGCTTTTTTAAAATTAGTCACAGACGAGCTCGCTTTTGTAGTCCAACAAGAAGCCAAATTGTCCCAGAAGATCCTTAAGCACATATGTATGTGAGTGTGTATGTGGGCAGGATGCTTTCTGTCTTGTTTTAATGAAAACTCACTTAAAACAATTGAGGGGCAGACCTATAGCTTTCAGCAGAGCATAGGGAAAAAGTTGAAATCTGGTGTAAACCCCCCTCCTTCCTTACTTTCCGTTTACAAATGGCTCAGACAGTGGACACTGTCCTTGGGAAAGGGGTGGGGTCGAGTGGGGGAAACACCCTGTTTTTTTGTAACCAAAGAACCCGAAGCCCAGCTTTGTAGCTAGGACTTTTAACTTCCTACCCTCAGATGGTATTCATTTCTGAGGCCCAGCCAGGAGTTGTTTTTCTGGTTCTGCTCTGGATTTGCAAGTTTTCTTTCCAGGGCTCTCCTGCAGCCCTGACCTACATTTGGGAACAGCTGGAAGGCCTTGGGCTGTGGGCTGAGGAGCCCCAGGAGGCCACGACCAAGCCCAGATGGGGACAGACTTGCCAGCCTTGGGCGCCAGGACATCGTGTTCTAACTGAAGGCACCCAGTGACCCCGGCAACCTGTCCATTTTCGTGTGTGATGAGGAAGAGAAACAGAAAAGTAGTAGCGAGAATACCATTTGGTTTTTCAGCTGTGTTTACACAATAGAAACAGGAGGTGGGATGAAACCAGTGTTTGCTTTTGATTTAAATACAGACTTATAGGGGGAAACTGAAATTAAGCCTGGCCCAGCTGAGAAGCGGTTTGGTTGAATGGGTTGAACATGAAGAGTTTTTGGCTTTCTTATTGGGCCCCTTCCTATTTCTGGGGTGCGAATCTGAATGTCCTGCGAAATGCTGGTGGCTCACCCCTGGGGGACAGCGTTGCGAGGAAAGGCAGGCCTTTTGGAATCAGCGCAAACTTTGTAGCCTTTGTTACCACCGACAAATGATTTGTTCAGTGCTTTCCCAGCTCTGCCGGCCTGGCACTGTTAGAAAAGGATGACGTCTGCCTTGCGCACTGACGTCATGGCGGAGGCTGATCCCAGCCCCGGGCTCCCTCGGCTCCAGCCTCGGGTGGGAGCCCTCCAAAGCCACACTTGTTGGGAAGCTACCAGAACAGTACCAAGCACATCCTACGTATCCAGTAAAATATTTGCTGCATGAATGGATGGATGAATGACTCTGGGTCGACGATGTGGTTCTGGCGCTCCCTGCGCCGGGTACTTCTTTGAGACTGTTTCACGAGGCTTTAACAGACGATGAGTGACATGGCGGAAATAAAGTGTCGAGCTCCGTGCCGGGCCCCTGGCCACCACTTAGCAGACTTTAGGTCACTGTCCTCCATGTTTCTACTCCGGTAGTTTCAGGGAAGCATAGGAAGAAAACCCTTGCTGAATTCTAAGCTGCAAGGAAAAAAAAAATTAATGAGTCCTGGCTGGTATGGCTCAGTTGGTTGGGCGTCGTCTTACAAACTTAAAGGTCACTGGTTTGATTCCTGGTCCGGGCACATGCCTGTGTTGCAGTTCAGTCCCCTGTCAGGGCACGTGTAGGAGGCAAGCAGTCAATGTTTCTCTCTCACATCAGTGTTTCTCTCCCTCTCCTTCTCCCTCCCTTCCTTTCTCTCCTCTCTAAAATCAATAAGAGAAAAAAATAAGGTAGAATAAAGGCTCTCTAATGTGATCTAATTGTTTTTCAAATTAATTTTCTACAGTTTTATTGAGATATAATTGACATATAACACAGGTGTACGACATAACGATTCAATATTTGCGTCTATTCCAAATGATCACCACGATAAGTTTGGTTAATATCCACTACCTCCCAGAGTGACAATTTTTTTCCTCCTGATGAGAATTTTTAAGGTCTCCTGGCTCAGAAACTCCCATATGTGCAGCGCAGTATTGTGAACCACGGTCGTCGTGTACATTGAGTCTCCAGGACTGATTTATCTTATAATAGGAAGTTTGTCCCTTTGGACCACCCTGAGGTGGCCTAATTGTGACCAGACATTTCAGAGGGGGGCAAAAAAAAAAAACCAACCCTAAAAGTTTTCTTAGTTCACACCTGAACCTTTTTAGGTTCAAGGCCCTGGATGGATTTGCATGACCGAATTCGCACTTCAGGTTTTCAGCCACCTGCTTCTGCACAATTGATATTCTTTGTTGGTTTTGAGGGGGTGGGTTGGTGGCAGGTGTTCACATTCTTCAAGTCACAGGAGGGCGGGCAAGGAGGGGCCGGCCTGTTCCCTGACCCTGCCGTCCCCTGAAATAACCCTGCATGACTGGACGCTGAGATCATGTACAGTGTTTTTCTGATATAAATAGCGTGTCTGGAGCTGATTGGGATAGGAATCCACTAACATGAGGGGAGTGGGGAAGGAGTCGCGAGTGTGGCCTGGACCAGCCTGCGTGGGGAGCAGCCCGCTGTTGGGGGAGAGTCACAAAGGGCTCTCGTCTGCTCTGACACTGCCCGTCCCCCCGGGCCTTCCCAGCAGACTCTTCTTCTGACCTGTGGCCCAAACTACATTCAGCTTTCCACCTTCCAAAGTAGCTGACGTAAGTGGGGTTCAGGGAGAGAACCTCCCCGAGTCTGCTTTCTTGGGAAGCAGGGTTGTAAGCTGATCTCCTGTGTCTCCCTTTTATCTGGACCAACCAGCGTTCTATCTGCAGAAGCTCCATGGAGATTCTGGCATGGGAATGGAACCCCTTCCATATCGACCTTGTTATAAATTTCGGCAGTTTCAGCAGGGGTTTGCGAGGACGCTATGCTCAAATCTCCCGGAGGTTGTGCATTTTTATATTAAACAACAACAAAACTATCATTGCTGATAATGGGGTTGAATGCCAGAGAGAGAGAGGTCCTTAGCTAGAGAGGTGAACAAGTTCGTGTGACCTGGTGGAGCTACGCTGCTGCGAAACAGCTGGCAATTTGGGAGACTGGTTAGCCCTTCATTGATTTTTCATGAAACGCAGATGACTTTTCATGAAGTTTGTTCTACGGGATTTGCCAACCAAAATAAAAACATCCTGGTAGGTAGATATATTTTTTTTCATTGCCCTTTTGAGAAACTATTACCTGAGCCAAATAGGCTTTTAGAAAAAAAAAAAAATCAAAACAAAGCCAAGAACAAAAGTTTCAAGCTTGCAAGCGTATAAGTCACTTGACTTCAAAATACAGTAATGGAAACATGTAAGGGTCACCTTATCTTATGAACCAAGAAGCCCTGACCCGGGCCTCCTGCACTGGCGTGTGGTTGGACCATGCCAGTGGGGCCCAAGAGTGTCCCACCTTTCCCTTCTGTCATCTTGAGCAGGGAGACCTTTGTCCTCATGGCCATTACTGCGTGATTGGAAGGTGACCGCTTCACCTCCAGTGTAACATCAGACTTCTCAGTCCAGAGAACGTGGGGGTGGGGGGCAAAGCAGAGAAGGGAGGTACCTCTGTTAGAAAAGCCAAGGCTTGCTCTGAGGCCCTCAGCAGAATCCCTCTTAGGTTTCAGGGGTCACCCCCCGCCACAAGAGAGGCCAGGAAGGCAGGTGTTTCCGCGGGCCACCTTGCCTCCCTGAACGAGACCGGCAAGCCCGAGAGCGAGGAGGGAGGGCAGGGTGAACAGTAGAATGGTCAGGCAGCAGTGTCTGCCATGTTACAAACTAACATTTTCCTAAACTTGCAGGATCATAGGTCAGGTAGGGACCTTTGAGATGGCCCAGCACAGCCCATTTAAGGCACAGATAAGGGGATTATTTATTTCCTTCTACTTCTGCGCAGCGTGCCAAACCCCCACTTTTTGGCACTCCTGGGCTGGGCCGATCATCCCTTGAAGTGCAGACTGTGCCCGGAATGTGAGCGGGCTGAGGAGAAGCCCCTTTCCCCAGAGGGGGGGGCATGGCAGGGACACAGGTGCTGTGTATGTGGGAATCAAAGGGTTCGATTATGCTTTCTCAGGAAGAGCAGCCGGCCAACAATAATTACTGGGCCGCCTCGCAGTTCAGAACCTGGAATCCGGCCTCCTGGAATGATCACAAAAGCCATACAAGGAAGGCAGCCCTGCCCTGCAGGAGCCAAGCCTCGCAGGGCTGCCAGAGGAATCGCATGCATGAGACAAAGCCGAGGCTCATGCTAGCAGTGAAGAGAGTCCGTGGCGGCCCCAGGAGCCAGGCGTGGAGAAGTTTGGCTTTGAGCAGAGATGTGTGAAGGTCTATTATCTGGTGGAGCGCGACGGCGTTTAAAAACACGGGTTTGAGAGCAAGCCGTTGTGCCTGGTTGGAGCCACTTCATAACGCTGCCCGGCAACCTGGTGTGTTTTCTTTAGAAGCGCAGCCTTGAGTGAACCGTGTTTGCGGGCTCCTCGCTGTGGGCAGTGGGGGGACTCAGTGAGCTGGACTTACTGGAACAAGCCTAGAAGACCCCTCGCTCTGCACCAGCTTTCCCTTTGAACTTTCCATCTCAGCCCTCTTTGTCCCGGGACTGCCTGTGGCCCCGACACTTTGGTCCTGCCGTGGCTCTCCATCTGTTTGAGACCCTCCTCAGCGCTGAGCCTGTGTGTCTGCTGGCGCTCTGGAGGCCACTCTGTCCTTGCCTCCAGGCCGGGTGGTAGAAGAGGCCAAACGAGGAGTGTCTCAGAGGCCCTTCTGCCCCACAGTCGACCAGGTTGGGGGTGGGGGTCGGCATCGACAGTGTCTAGGTGTCTTCTTAGTCGGCTTGGGCTGCTCTCACAAAATATTAGAAATCGGGTCACCTAAACCCAGAAGTCCAAGATCAAGGTGTGGCAAATTCTGTTCCTGGTGAGAGCTCCCTTCTGGCTTTTTTCTTGCTATGTCCTCACATGTTGGAGAGAGGGAGAGAGACTGTCTGAGAGCGGGGTCGGGAGAGAGACTGTGAGAGAGCAGGCAAGCTCTGGCCTCTCTTCCTCTTCCATGAAGGGCACTAATCCCATCATGAGGGTCCCACCCTCATGACCTCACCTAACCCTAATTACCTCCCAAAGCTCCCATCTTTAAACACATCACAGCAGAGGTTAGGGTATTAACAGAAGAATTTTGGGTTAACGCAATTCAGTCCGTGTCACTGGGCGTTCACCAGAGTTTCCTGAGACTCTCATGGGACAAGTGTTGGTGACCAGGGCAGTGTGCTTTCTGTCGGAAGAGACCCCTGGGACTTGAAAACCTGTAGAGTGGTGGCTCTTAAGCTGGGTCCATGGACGCATGGGTCTGAGAAACCCCTGAAATGCTCCCCAGGACGTCGATGTGCAGAGCACGTATGTGCGTTGTCATTACATTTTCAAAAGGTATTTGTGACCCCCAAGATGCTAAGTGGAAGCTGAGGGGGGCAGGCCCGGGTACGACGGGCACTGTGTGCACGTATGGGAACCCCCACCGGGCTGCTGTCTGTCCCTCGGAGCGCTGCAGAGAGGCCCTGCCCCCTCCTGCCAGGTGAGCGACCACCCCAAGCCGAAGGGGGCGCCTCACCCAGCTGCTGCACTTTTTGTCCCTTGAACCTGACCCTTTGTCTTTGTCTTTTGTGAAACAAACTCTTTTTTCTTGAAGAACGCATAAAAAAGTGAGTGGCTTACGTCATCAGCCAAAAAAGAAAAAAAAAGCCAAACTGGCTTATTAAGGACATTTTGCAGTGTTCGTAAGGTTCTGACTCAAAATAGACAGAAGTCGAGGCTGCCTCTTCTGGTCATTGATGGAGGGCTCTGGCCCACGTGTTCGTCCGCAGCAACCGGGGCTCAAGCGAAGCCTCGCCCTGATTTTTCCTGGTCCTCCCACGTCAAGCATTCTGCTCTCCATTTTGCATTTTATTTGACCTTATAGGTTTTCTTGTAAGCCCTTTAAATCATTTTTGAAACCTAGTAAAAGATACATTTGAACAACACCGACTCGTAGAATCCGACCTGAGCCTGGAGCCAGTCCCTGACGGACCCTAGAGGTGTTTGCCTCGGTTCTGTGTCCCCCCAACCCGGCTTTCTTCTTGACTCCTTCCCGTCCCTCCTTTTCTCTCCTGTCCTTCGCTCTCCTTCCTTCTTCCTCTCACCTGGGCCTTTCCCTTCTTCTCTGACTGTGCTCTAATGCCCCCACTGTTGCTGGAGCTTTGCTCAGCCCCGACACTCACTGTAGGGAATCTGTTCTGAGATTCTGCTGCCTCGTCGCAAACGCTCGTGGTGTCCGGCCGATGATGGCATCCTGGAGCATGTCACATTTGTGGTGTGCGTGGGTAAGGGTGTTTGGCGGCGGCAGGGGTGGGGGGATTGGAAACTGCAGAGTTTACTTTCCAAATGTGGAGGGTAGCTGGGCACCAAGGAGCATTCCCATTGGGCCAGTGTGAAATCCTGCAGACTTGTAGCCCGTTGTTCTCCCAGTCCCGGAGTCTACCTGAGCAAACCCAGTCATGTCTTTCAGGAGCCTCGTCCGTTGGTTGGGGAAATCTGGATCCAAGTTTGCTACTTACAGGCGTCTGTGATGTTTGGGGTAAACCCTGGATGCCAGCAACCCTTCCTGTCGCCTTTCTCTAGTTGTGTTTGTTCAGGTTTGGGGTGTGGCTCATCAGTGTGAGACATTTAAAAAAAAAATTTTTTTTTAATCGATTGACTTTAGAGGGGCAGGGCAAGGGAGAGAGAGAGGAAAAAAAACAACAAAACATCGATTTGTCGTTCCACTTATTTACGCATTCATTGCTTCTTGTATTCACCCTGACCCAGGATTGAACCTGCAACTTTGGCGTATACAGACGACACTCTAACCAACCTAGCTAGTCTCAGCCAGAGCTAACCTGAGACCTTCTTAGCTGGGCGTCTGGTCACCCACTTGGCTGACCCCTCCCTTGAGCTGCTTTGGGCCTGATGAACCCCCTGGAATTTGGAGGCAACTGCTGTGACCGTCCCCAGCGCCCAGGGCAATGGGTCTCAATCTCAGCTGCCCGTTATAATTACCTGGGAGCATAAGAAATATTGCTGCCTGGGTCCCAGCC